>PVIU01000469.1:18682-290132 GCA_004026605.1 Ondatra zibethicus
AGAGAGAGAGAGAGAGAGAGAGAGAGAGAGAAGAGGGAGAGGAGAGAGAAGCGGGGGAAGGGGAAGGGGAAGGGTGGAGAGAGAAGCAGAAGCTGCCTCTCCGAGAGGAAGACAAAAAGAGAGAGAGCTCAGGCCGGAAGCTGAAGATCAGCCTGCCTCAGCAGATGGGGGAGGAAGTGGGTGTGGCTTGTCTCTTAAAGAGACAGATCATTACATTACAGGAACCTCACTCATCTGTGTCTGCCTTTATCCTAAAGTCTGACTCTTCTGGCCTCACTGACCCGGTCTCAGAAATAGTTGCAATTGTTAAGGGCAAAAGTGCATTTTCTCCATGTTTGGGTCCCATTTATACTTTTTTCCAAGAACATCAAACAAATGTTGGACTTTGAAGTTGCTCTGCAATTTTTGTCTCTCCTGCATTCTAGCTCATTGCATTTTAACCGTATTCTCGTGTTTTTGTGTGTGTGTGTGTGTGTGTGTGTGTGTGTGTGTGTTGGGGGCAGGTTCCCCTCATTGCGTTAAAATTCTCGGGTGGCTTGTAAGGATTTTTCCCTCTTCAGAGTTTTGGTAACTTTCTCAGCAATTGCCAGCATAAGACTGCCTCAAAGACTTCCGGTGGTCTGGCAGGATCTTTTAATTCTTTCTCTGGAGAGCAAAGAGTTGCTGTGGGAAGCATTTACCAGCAGTGACTTTCACCTGCATCTTATCTGGTACACAAGGAAAAGTCTCCTTCCTCTGTCCCCCAGTCCTTTATTTTTTCCCTGAGACAAGTCTCTTGTAGCCCAAGATGTCCTTGAACTGTGTAAGTAGTAGACGCTGGTCCCAAGAACTCCTAATCCTTTTACCAGGCCTGGGCCACCAAGCTTGGCTTCCTTCCTCGCCTGTTTCCTGATGAGAGGAGGATTTCAACAACAACCAGACCAGTTTGCTTGGAGGTCTAGGTCATGACCTTCACGTAGAAGGCAGGACGATCAGCCTGAAACTACACCCAATTCCCCGGATGTGGAAGTCAAAATGTTCTGTTCTCAGCGGAACCCATCTAGATCAAATAAGAACAGCTGTGGTAATTTTCTGTTTAGGGCTGGGGTTGCTGGCAACAGGGAGGTGGGGAGGTTGGAGCACTCTGACTTTGTCTTGATAAGCATTAGATATGGGAACACCGAATGGAAAATTTTCAAGTACGTGTGGGAGAGAAGGCAGGGAGAGCTTCAGGAAACTGCAGGCCTGAGTGAAAAAAAATCGCGGCAGCCGAGGAACACATGGACGTAGAGACTCGCGTCACCAGTCCGTCCAGCACAGAAACGCAACACGCGGTGACCTGGAGAGCCTAGGTCCAGGCGCGAAACTACGAACGCAGCCGGGGGCAGGCCACGCCCCACCCGCTGCGGCCTCGGGCTCGGCTCTCCAGTCGCGCCCCGCCCCCCACGCTCACACCTCAGGGCTCCCGACTGGGAGGAAAGGGCAGGCAGGGCCGAGCCCTCCCGTCGGCTGAGGTGGGCGGGGCCGCGCCGGCTGAAAGGGCCCGAGCCGGCCAGAGAGGTGGGCGGGGCAGTGTGGGCCGAAGCGGGCTGGCGGGATGGGCGGGGCCTCGCGGGCTAAGGCGGAAGCGGGAACGCGAGACCCGCGGCGCCTCACCCGCTGAAATAGGCGGAAGTGGGCAGGCGAGCTGGGCGGGGCCATGGCTGCCGAGGTGGGCGGGAGCGGACGGGAGGGGCGGGCGAGCCGCCGAAGGGGGACTCGGCACGTGGGCGGGGCCCACACCGACTGAGGCGGGGCGGGACGGCGGAGACGGGCGGGAGCCGCAAGCGAGAGGGCGGGGCCGGGCCGGCGGGGTGGGCGGGGCCGCGGGCTCCAGACTCGGGAGCCCGAGGGTGGGCGGGGCCGGCGGGGTGGGCGGGGCCGCGGGCTCCAGACTCGGGAGCCCGAGGGTGGGCGGCACTAGAGGGAGCCGCGGCCGCGCCTGCCCTGTCGCGCCTCGCTTGCCGCTCGGAGCGCCGCCTTCCCAGCCGCTCGGAGCCGCCGCGATGGCGGAGGACAGCGAGTCTGCGGCCAGCCAGCAGAGCCTCGAGCTGGACGACCAGGACACGTGCGGAATAGACGGAGACAATGAGGAGGAGACGGAACACGCCAAAGGGTAGGAGGGGGCGCGCGGGCGCGACGGGCGGCAGGGCGGGGACCGCGCGCACCTCGGCTCCGGCGCCGGCTCGCCCGGGGGGGGGGGTACGGGAGCCCCTCGCCCGGAGGCTCCGCACGGCGGTCGCCTCGTCCCGGAGACCATTGTGAGGTGCCGGGCTCCCGGCTCTCGGGGAGCGCGCGGGGTGGGCGAGGCCCGAGGTGGGCGGGGAGACTGCGACTCTGGCCCGGGGACCCGCGTCTCGGCTGTCACCTGCCGCGCGCCCCCGCCGCCCGGCCTCACCCAGCCGCGGCGAGCGGCTCCGGGTGGGAGCCCAGCAGGGGCGCCAGGCCCTTCCTTCCCTTTGTAGCCGCAGGGGCGAGCGGGATGCAAGAAGTGCCGCTTGCGCCTCGGCATCCTTCTAGTACTTTCTCGCCACCCCCCAGCCGCCGCTCAGCCCCTGTAGAGACGAAACCCGCAAGGCCAGGCGTGCGGAGTGGGAGAGGGATGCGCCCTTGGCGCTCTCCGGGCTGCGCAAAGTTCTGCCTCCTAGGCCCTGCGAAGGGCGCCTGGGGGATCCAGGTCCCGGCCGCGACGCCCGAGGACATTCAGCTTTGCGGCCTCCGAGCGAGTCCGTAGAGCTTTCTAGAGCCGAGCCGACGGGCGGACTGAGTTCCCGCGGCCCCGACCTTATCCTGACTGCAGACCTGGCGACTGACCCCCAAAGCCAAATGTACCAAGTTCTTTTAACACTTGACCGCTTTCTCAATCTGTGCCTGCCCTCTTTTCTCCCCTGCAGACTTGATTCGTTCCTCTCTCGGAGAAAAGACTGCTTCTGGTTAAGGCTGGTATTGAAGTTCTGATTTAGAGGCGGGGATTGGGGGGATCATTTTAAATAAAGCCCCGTGGCCTTTTGTAGGTACTGTTTGCCTCAGTCTTTTACCCTGTTGGATTCAAGCTATGCGCTGGCACAGAGCGGCTACTGCTGCCCCTTAGAAGTGATATTCTGCGAACCATGGTGACTGTGGAAGTGGGTCAACCCAAAAACACGCTAGGGGAGCCTGAGTCACAGAAGGCTTATTTATTCAGTTCATGGAGAATCTTTCAAGTATTTGTATTTTATTCAACGTTTACTTTAAGCTATATTTAAGAGAGGTGGCTTTATTGATCTTGAATATGATATAAAATATTAGATGACAAATGAAGGAAAAGAAAAGCTGACTATATGTATCTCCCTTTGGCAAGTTGCTTTTTAATTTTTTCAGTGAACAGTTTAGTGGCAGCTGCAAGTACTGAATGTTGTCAATTCAAGTCTAGATTTTTTTTTTAAGCCAGAAGAGGAAATTCTACAGAAATCTGAGCTTTAGTTCTGTTTATGAGTAATAGGAATTTGCCTGTGATGGCCAAATATGAATGTATTTTTGAAACAACTAGCTCTCTTGCCAGAAATGGGTCCAGATGAATGCTGATAGATAACCTCAAATAACTTCAGCATCTGTCTTATCTTTCTGGGGAGACCCTGGACCTGTCTTATAGTTTCTTCTTCTGTGTCTGCTTGATAACTCTAGATTGGGGTTTTAATTAAAGCTTCCTTGCCTACACAGTCGAGGACACCCTTGATACAAAGAATTACTAGTGTGTCCATTCTCAAACTCCTGCTAAAAAAAAAAAAAAAGAATTACTAGTGTGGAAATGGGACTATCTGGTACCTTGCTCTATAGGCTGTTGAAGTTCCCAGAAGAACATCCAAAGGTATTTTGGGGCCCTCTTCAGAGGCTTCCTGATTTATGCACCAGCACATTAATTATATGCTATTAATGTTTAATCAAAATTAAGAGCTGCCCAGTGGATTGGATTGTTTTAACCAGGAATAGGCAATGTGATAACAGCTTGTAGTTGGAAAAGATTAATGTAATATATTTATTGTTATCTGTTAAAATGTAGAGATTAGTAAAACTCAAGTTGTGGCTCTTCTCGGTGAAATGCTTTTTTAAAAAAAATTGTAATTTAAATAGTACAATTTAAGGAAGTCATCCTGTTTCATTTGGCTCACGGATTGATAGTGCTCTGTAGAAACCCAGATTTTCTTTTAAGTGTCTCAGGTTTGTCAGTGTTAAAATATGGGAAACTTTTCCTTCCCCATTTAGTCTTTTCATTCTCCACTAGTCTAAGTAAACAACAAATAATGAGCCTTTGGAAGATGAGTAGATAATGCTTTATCTCTAATAGGCAGAGAATTGCTTTTGAGCTGGTAGACAGTGGTCAGTACGTAGAGCAGTAATTTGTTCAATAGCTCCCCCGTGGCCTGAAAGGATTAATATGCACCCAACATTCAGTATAATGCATTTACAAACTGTTTTAGCTTACCGTGTAGAAACTACAGGTTCAAATAAAAGAAAACTACCCAGTAAGATATTACTATGTTTTGGGTTTTGTAGAACTTTATTGATTTTTTATTTTACTTTTTGAGTAATATTGAAAGCCCATAAACAAAATGTGAAGTTTTATGTTTAAAACAATAGCTTAAGTACAAAATACTTGAAGGTCACCATTTTCATGTTTTATTTTTTTGGAAAATGTACTCTTTAACTGTTTGGTCCACAAAGATGGTAACAGCATTTCACTCTAAAAATTATATGCATTCTCAAAATATTGCCAAAGGGAGAGATTAACACTTTTAACTAGTAAGGTGATAGCTCAAATAATGTAGTTTTATTATTTTCAAATAATACGTAGAAAATTAGAAGTAGGGTAGCCGAGATCCCTTTTAGTAGCTTGCTTTACCATGTGATTTAAAATTGGGATAAAATAAATAGGTTTCAGTAAAAAGCTTGAGGAATCTTGAGAACTTCCAGGCAAATTAAAAGTCCAGATGACTGAAGATTCCATTTTTGTCCTGAGAGCAATGGCAGGAAAGAGGTTATCTGTAACATTACTAGGAACTTGCCAACCCAGGTGTGAGAATACAGAGGTAATCCAAGATCTTTCATGCTGAATATTCCTCTCATTCTTTGTTCCGCCTTCTCAGTTTCTGAAGGGACTTGGTAAAACTGTTGAAATTGGGCACAATGTTAAGTTCACTAAAGCTCATGGTCTTCTTGCTCCCTTGAGGTGTGTTTCTCCATCCTAGTGGGTTCCTTAAGCTTTACCCTACACTGAGTACGGTGCTAGTTAGAATTTTTTAATCACTGTGATAAATACTTGAGAGAACAGTTTAAGATTGAAAGATTGATTTTGATTCAAAATTTCAGGGTTTCCTGTCCATGGCCTGTTCAGTGTTTTAGACAGAAGCCCAGGATAGAATGATTTGAAGGAGTAAAGTTGCTCACCGAGACTATCAGGAATGGGGGTGGCAGGAGTAAAGATGTACCACCCTGGTAGAGCAATTGCCCTCTATGCATTTTGCTCTGGGTTTGATACCAGATACCACAAAACATTTTAGCCAAGTATGGGTGGCACATGTCTGCAATCCTGTGCTGTGGGACAAAAATGCTAATTGGCCAATAGTCAGGCAAGAAGTATAGGAGGGGCGATGAGAATAGGAGAATTTTGGGAAGAAGAAAAACTCAGCCTGCAGTTGTTATCCAGTTGCAGAGGAAGCAAGATGAGAATGCCTCGCAGATAAAAGGTACCAAGCCACATGGCTGACACAGACAAGAATTATGGGTTAATGTAGGATGTAAGAGTTAATAAGAAGCCTGAGCTAATAGGCCAACCAGTTTATGATTAATTAATGTAGACCTCTGTGTGTTTTTTTGGGACTGAATGGCTGTGAAACCTCAATCAACAGTCCTGGCCTAAGGAAGCTGAGGAGAACCTTGAGTTTGACACTAGCCTGGATTGCATAGCCAGACATTATTTTTTTAAACAAAAAAAAAAAGAAAGAAAGAAAGAAAAGGAAGCTTGAAACAAAACAGTATGTCATTTTATGTTGATTTAGGTTCTTTGGGTATATTCCCAGAAGTGGCATACCTGATTCATAAAGTAGTTCTGTTTCTATTTTATTAGTATTATTTAGGAACCTCTATACTGATTTCCATACAGATTAGGCTGATTTACATTCCTACCAACAATATATAGGAGCTACCTTTCCATGACCATCCTAGCTACCATTTGTTGGTGTTTGCTTTCTTAAATGATAGCCTCTTAGACTGGGGATGAGATGAAATTGCAATGTTTTAATTTTTAATTCTAATGGAAGAATGCTAGTTGGGTTTTTTTTCTTTTCTTTTAATTTTTGGATTTATTGACAATTTGTGTTTCATCCTTTCACACCTGCCTGTTCTTCCCTTTAGCCCATTTACTGACTGGATTGTTTGATTTCTTGGTTTGGTGGTCTTTCGAGTTCTTTATGGAGTCTAGATACTTCTGTCAGATACATAGCAGCAAAGATTTTTCTCCCACTGTAAGCGTCTCTTCACTTGTATAGAAGCCTTTTAATTTCATCAGTCCCATTTGCCAGCTCCTGCTGAGCTGCTTCAGAAAGTCCCTGCCTTTGCCAGTATCTTTAAGTACTTTCCTTATGTTTCCCTCTAACAATTTCTAAGTTTCAATCTTACATTAAAATATTCTGTTGTTTTTTGGGGGGAGTACAAAGTAAGGAGTATGGATCTAGTATTTTACATATGGATATCCAGTTTTGCCAGTACCATTTATTGAAAAGGCTGGTTTTTCTTCAAAATAGAGTTTTAGCATCTTTGTTTAAAAAAAAATCAGGTGGCTGTCATTGTGGGTTTTATTCTGTATCTTCTGTCTATTCCACTGATCTACAAGTTTGTTTTTGTGCCTGTACCATCATGCACGCTCTTTTTGTTATGGCCTGTAGTGTATCTTGAAGTGAGGTACCACCAGTATTTTTTTTTTCTCAGTCTTGCTTTGGTTATTTGGTGTCTTTTGTGCTTCCAAATGAATTTTTGGATTTTTGTTCTTGGATCTATGAAAAATGTTGGAACTTTGACAGTAATTGCATTCAATCTGTAGATTGCTTCTGGTAAAACACATTAAAAATTCTTTTCTTAGGAAAATAAAAGACCAAGCTGGGCGGTGGTGGCTCATGCCTTTAATTCCAGCACTCGGGAGGCAGAGGCAAGCGGATTGCTGTGAGTTCGAGGTCAGCCTGGTCTACAAGAACTAGTTCCAGGACAGGCTCCAAAGCTACAGAGCAACCCTGTCTCGAAAAACCAAAAAAAAAAAAAAAAAAAAAAGAGAAAAAGAAAAAGAGAAGACCCAATATGTCCCAAAGATCAAATCTTTTGTTGTTTGTTTTGTTTTTGAGACAGGGTCTCAGTGTTAGTCAATCCCGTCTAGCCTGGAATTTACTGTGTAGTCTGGACCGAACCCCCCGCCCCCAGCCTTCCTTGTGCTAGGATTACAGGCATGAACTGTCACATACCTTGGAATTAAGAAAAAAAAAACCAATAAACCTTTCTTATACCACCCTCAAATGGGGGGGAGGGGAGTTGAAGATAACAGTGTGTCTGGCTATTGTTGAAACTGGCTTTGACCACTTCCCTTAGTCAACTGCATGGAATCAGTGAGAAAATGCAGAAACATAACTGTAGCTCTAAATTCTCATCATGGGAAATTTAAGGGGTATTCAAAGCTGCTCTTTCTGAAATGTGATCTGCTATCTAATGTATAAATGGTAAGATAAACAGCCCCAGTCCAAGGGATCTCCTCGATCAAGAAATACTGAAAACAGTGCTCAGATATCAACTAAGACTTGCATCTTAGAGGATGATGTCACCTTTGGCCCAGAGCAGGCTTTCCCCAGAAGCTGGCTGAAATACAGAGTTTCTAAGGACAGGATACATACTTTGCCATCTTTGTTAATCACTATTAATGTATAGCACTTTAACAGTGTAAAGCTGTTCAAGTTAAAAAAAAAATCAATTGGTTTGTCATCATTCCATTTGAATGATTATGAGTTATATGAGTAAAACTTGCAGATTAAAATATAAAAGTAAAGTATACAGAGAGCAAAATTCCTTGGTTATCCTATTTATTTGTACCCCAGTTTAATTGATAGTGTATTGATTCACATTTTAGTATTTGCCCAGTCAACGTATATAAGATCATGCTTTATGTGATTCATTCGCAGGCTTGTTTTTCTACCATGATTGTTTGCTAGCATGTTTTTAGACAGTAGAAATGCCTAGTGCAGTAGTCATTATTCACATGGAATTGTTGAGCACTTGAATGTGGCTAGAGTGCCTGAGGAACAAAAATTTCAATTCATTTAAATTAACTTACCAAAAAAAGCCTTCCACAGATGGTGACTGTCATATTATACAACTCAAATAATATGTACCTTTGAGTTTCCTGTTTTTAAATACTTAAACATTTATTTCCGTCTTTTGCAGAATACAACATTTTCATTTTTCTTCCTTCTAGGAATTCATTAAATTTTTAACAAGCATGTTTTAACCATATGTCTTTATTATTGTCACATTTTTAACCACGACCAGCTAGGCACAGTGACAGTCCCTGCAGTCTCAGCATGTGGGAGTTAGAGGCAGAGGGATCAGGAATTAAAGGTCATTTGCACCACAGTAAATTGGAGGTCGGGCTGAGCTCCAGGAAACTTTATCTTAGAAAAACAAAAACAAAATTGTAACCACTGTCTAAAACATTATACCATTTTACTTTTTGTTTTGTTTTGTTTTTTGTTGTTGTTTTGGTTTGGTTTTTCGATACAGGGTTTTACTGTAGCTTTGTAGCCTGTCCTGGAACTAGCTCTTGTAGCCCAGGCTGGCCTTGAACTCAGTGATCTACCTGCCTCTGCCTCTCAAGTGTTGGGATTAAAGGTGTGCACCACCACCGCTTTTACCACTCAATTTTTTTTTTTTTGGTGCTCCTTCTTAAATTTTTCATTTTGTAATTTACCCTGTTCAGTTTGCTCCTTTTCATTATAAATCTTCATTAGAGTTAGCACTAATAACCACACAACAGAATCTATACTAGACTGTTTTGAAATTTCCTCTGCCAACTGAATTAATCCAGAACTCATAACTCTAGCCTCAGGCAGACTTTTTTAGACAAGGGCAGAAGCAACCATTTATGTCACCAAAATATCTGATGTCTAGGCAACATAAACTTCATTTCCTCTGAAACTTGAACTTCCTCCCCCTCTGCTCCGTCTTCTACCCCTACCCCTATTCAAATCATTCTTAGCACCTCTGTCTTCCATGCTCACCAAAGTCTAAATTCCTCCAAACAAAAGCATGGTCAGGCCTATCACAGCAATACCTTAGTCCTTGGTACCAACTTTTGTCTTGGGGTTTTTATTGCTGTGAAGAGACACCATGACCATGTTTTTCTTATAAAGGAAAATATTTAATTGGGACTGGCTTACAGTTTTGAGGTTCAGTCCACTGTCATCATGGTGAGACATCATGGCATATGACTCTTAATCATGGCATGAGACTCTTAATCTTAGGGTCCTGGGTTCGTGCCCCACGTTGAACACCAGATTGTAGTAGGAGGCCACTTGTTCATTCCCAGCTGCCCAGACCATGAAATAATCACTCAGAAACTATATTATTTGCAATACTGTTTGGCCAATAGCTTAAGCATATTTCTAGCTAACTCTTATATCCTAAACTAACCCATCTCCATTAATCTGTATATCACCATGTGGCTGTGGCTTACCGGGTAAATTTCCGTCTCTGGCGTCTGTCTCTGGTGGGGCTACATGGCTTCTTTTTGACTCTGTCTACTCTCTATATCTCTTTCAGCCTGGCTTTACTCTGTTAAGCCATTGGCCAAAAGCAACTTCTTTATTAACCAACGGCAATAAAACATATTTGCACCATACATCACCTCCCACATCAGGCATACAGGCAGACATGGTGCTGGAGAGGTGGTTGAGAGTTCTACATCTTGCAAGCATCTAGAAATGGACTGTCTCACTGGGAGTAGCTTGAGCAAAAGAGACCTCAAAGCCCACCCCGAAAGTGACACACTTCTTCCAACAAGGTAACATCTACTCTAACAAAGCAGCGCTTCCTAATGATGGCACTTCTTTTGGGGGCCATTTTCTTAAAAAGTACCATACACTATAACCTAGGGGTTTGAATATCCTTATTCTTTCTATATCACCATTCTTTTCTTTTGTTTTTAAAGCAAGATAAAATGGCATATACTATAGTTAGTAGATGATAATTTCGTGTGTACTTAAATTTCCATGGTTCTCAAGTCTGTCCAGGCTGCTGCCATATTTCCTTTTAATGGTATCCTAATGTTTTTAGTCCTTCTAAGCATTTATCTCTATGTGAAACAGTTCTCTTGATTTTTCCTATAACGACTCCCTAATATGGGCTACAGTGCACATCATTTATTGAAAGTGTTAGGCATAATGGCATGGAGGACTATAGTGTATGAAAGAAAACAGCTCCCAAATTTATTGTCAGACATTATTGCTCAACAAAAGAAATTTGTCTGTTTCTGTGACTCTCTATACGCCCTCATTGCTGCTTTTCCTTCATGTCCTCTCCTTTGGAGAATGAGCACCTATGTTTTTCTACTTCTCCAGATTCAAAGTCATTAGAAATTTGTGCTATTTTATGAACCTTTCCATGGTCATGATAACCTCAGATGATGGCCAAGGCCCTGGAGCCCTTATAGGATGTGGCCTTTCTGTGCTGTCTATCCTCCATTCTCTCCCATGCTGTTACTCTCCCTGTTGTCTACTCAGGCAGGCCCTTGTTTTACTGCCAAGGTAGCCATAGCTCCTAAAGATTAGTTACTTGAGCAGGGTCACATAGCTAGTAAGTGTCTTAACTTGTATAAACTGACTCAAGTAAAAGATTATTTTTAAACATAGCAATGTGTGACCTTAAAAGTCAGGCGAGTCTTTATTAGACTTGAGAATTCAAGGTCTGTTTATCTCTGTGCCTTTCTCCTGTTATACCTTCTCAGTTAAGTCCTCAATGTCCAAAAGGTATTTCTTAACTCAGATTTCTCTAGAAAATGCCTCACCGGTTCTTGGGCAACAGGCAAATTATTCAGGCTCAATTAGTCAGCTGTAGCAGAGATAAGAAGAAGGGATTATTGTATGGCGTAGCATGGCTGTTCAGAAGCACCTTAGGTGAGATTTGTGCTTATTATAATTGGAATCATGAACAAACCAAAGGATCAGGTGTTAAAAGTATTGGTGACACCCTTGAGCAGTTGTAGAAACTTTTAAGAAGCAGGCCTTAGGTCTTTAGGCAGTACTCGTAAAGGGGTTCAGGGAACCAGGCTCCCCTCTTCACTTCCCTTTGCTCCTTGGCTTGTGATTTAAGCAGTCTTGCACATGTACATGCTATGATGCATTGTCTTGTCACAGGTTCAAAGCAACTGGGCTACTTGGTCATGGGCTGAACTTCCAATAACATGATCCAGAATAATCCTTTCCTCTTTAACAGTTAGTTTTCTCAGAAAAAAATTACACATGTAATCAAAAGTATGTTTTAGAGGGGATATGAGAAGACAGACCAGTTTGCATCTTCTAAATTAATCTATGGAATCCTAAATCTCTATTGCCATAGTGATAGTAGAGAGGGCCTTTGGAAGGTTATTAAATAATGAGGGGGAAATTGTCACTTCATTAGGATTAATGAGGAAGATATAAAGAGCTCTGTCTACTGGAACTCAATCATGCTGCCATGGACTTCAGCTCCTAACACTATGAGAGACAACATACTGCTTAAACAATATACTGTACCTACAAAGCATGAACATGTGTCTGCCTGTGGAGTTGTAGGCAAACTGTAAGCATAGAGAGAACACTTTGCATCTTTGACTTAGATTGATATTTCATATACATTGAAAGATTAATAAAAGTTTATTGAATGGAGTTCAGTATTTTTTAAACAGTTAAATTGTGTGTGTGATGGAGGAGAGGGGCCCGTGTGTTATAGCCAGTGTGGAGGTCAGTGAACATCCACACCTTTATGTGGATTCTGGAGGATGGACTAAGGTTGCATGCTTCATTGGGAAGCACAATTACCCACAAACCTATCTCCATAGCCTTCCATTTTGTCTAACCTCAAACGACAAATTTTAGAGCTGGAAAATGTTTGCCTAGTGCATTGTGGATAGAAGAAAATTTTAAAGAGTTAATTATTTCTGAGACAATATCTTGATATTTATTTCCATTCCTTACTGGCCTTGAGGATAGCTGTGGGCTACTAGCCTTCTGAAATAGGGCTTATCAGTGGCTTGCTGCTAAGACCACTGATGGTATGGTTTCCTACATCAGTCCCCCAGAGGAGGGACAGAATCCACAGTGTCTGAAATCTCACTGTAGATGAGGCCGTCACCTAGCCCAGCAACAACAGCTTGGAGGTTGGGTTCCTGCTGTAGACTGTGGGTCACCCTAGGGGAACAGGTGAAGAAATTAATGCTAGAATTGCACAGGAGAACCACTGACAAAAGCAAATCCACATTACTTCTCCAAGAACCTGAATTGCAAGTAACACTCATTTATGAATTTGGTACCAGTGACATAACTTACATAAAATGTCCCTGATTCAGGATGAGTACATATTATTAGCTAGGATCATTTGTTTGAACCTTAACTGACTTGCCCAACTGAGTTTCAGTTCTTTTTCATCACCAGGGCAAATGGGATTTGGTTATCTTTACTGTTTTTCTAAGCTGAATGAGACCTTGGATTCTCTGCCTTTTCTTCTAGTAAAGGGATTTGTTGTCCTAATGAGGGCACACAAGCATGTGAGTACTGAAGGTACATAGTAACCTGATCAAAAACAGATTCATAAAAAGGTATCCAAAGGTCTTGAAGGGATCATAAAGAAGATCCAAAAGTCATTAATAAATATTTTAAGAGATGGTCAATTGAAATGCAAAAATAAGGCGCAATATATAGTATAGCAATGGATTTTGAGTGTAGACTGCTAGATTTAAGTCCTGGCCTTGTCATTAATAAACGTGTTGCTTTCACTGAGTTACCTAATGGCCCCATATTTCAGTTTCCTTTTCCATCAAGTGGAAATAATGTGTTCTTACTATGACAGTTTACATGATCAGATCTAAGGCACTTTGTACAGTATCTGCTATGTGTTATGTTCTGTAAATTGTTAGCTTCTGTGACAGTGACAGGTGGTTGTTGTTAGCAGTTGTTGGTGGTAATTGTAATGGCAGTAATAGTGGCAATGGTAAAATTGGTGGTGGTAGTGATATTACAGAGATTGATATGGGGGTTGTAGTGCTGGTGATTGTAATAATGATGCTGATGATGTTGGTGATGATGGTAATATGCTGTGATGATAATAAAGATGTCATTTTTATTATCTTATTATGTGATAAGAGTTTTGGTTGTGGTAAAGATGTATGATATTGGTAATAGTGATGGTTATTATATTTTATCAACTTTAAAGTTGATGATAGTGGCGATGGGATGATAATGATGGTTATGACAAAGATGGTATGTGATGTTGGTTATAACAGTGTTGATGGTGGCGATGGTGACAATGAAAATAGCCATGCCAGACTTTTGTCAGTGGTTACACCAGCTTATGTTTACCAGAGGTATGTGAGGGTTGTCTTTTCTCACATATGTTGTTGGACTTAAAAATATTTGCCAGATCAGTGTACAAAGTAGAGCACATGTTTTCAAGAGTATTGGCTGCCAGGGCTTTTTCTTTGGTGAAGTGCTTATTCACATCCTCAGTCTGTGATTCTGTCAAGACTTTTGTCTTTTTCTTAATGATTTTTAAAATTGATTTCTCATTCATACAGAAAATATTCACTGAGGATCTTTCGTATTCCAGATACTATATGAGGTGCTCAAAATAAATGCAGAGCCCTGTGTTTACAGGTCTTGTGTCTAGTTGGAGGGAGACTGTACAGTTTGAGCTAACGTTGACTTACATGAATAAAATAAAAGCAGGACCGTCAACATAGCTAACTAGATGCTGAATGACTTCTGTCCTGCTACTAAGTTAAATTCTTTTTAACTCACTTGATTCTTAGGATTTTTCTAATACCATTTATTGAAAATGTCATCCTTGCTGGGTAGTGGTGGTGCACGCCTTTAATCCCAGCATTTGGGAGGCAGAGGCAGGTGGATCTCTGTGAATTGGAGGCCAGCCTGGTCTACAATAGCTAGTTCCAGGACAGCTAGGATTGTTAACACAGAAGAACTCTGTCTCAAAAAAGCAAAAAGCAAAGAAAATACCATCCTTTTGCAGATGTGTAAATTGAAACACAGAGAAGTTAAATAAATAATATACTCAATACAGTTGTGAGGTTAGGACTAGAACTCAGTCAGTGGTCATATCTGACTGCGAAGGGCTGGGAACTTGCTGTGGGCTCAGAGAAATGGGGGGGGATTGTGGGCATTCTCTAGCACACACTGAAATATTTCTGAAGCTCTAGACCATTGGCTCTTCTAGTAAGTCCTGCCTATAGTTGTCATTTACAATTTCTCAGAGTAGCAAGTGTAGTATTTGACCTTTCCATGTCAGAGATGGAGTGAGCTGGTTCCAGTGGCAGGTTTGATCAAGGCCCAGAATCCCATCCCTACCTCACATTTCCAGCTCAAGATAGCAAAGTTCAGAATTTATGTGGATCTTTCGTGAGTAATCTCAGGGAAGAGGGCATGGAGCTCTTCTTAGAGCTGGAGAGATTTTTATTAAAGAGGCAACATCATTTCACAGTTGCGTTTCTGGACTTGGTGATCTACCTCAAACAGGAGTCTGAATCAGATTTCACTGAATTTCTGTGTGGAACCTTTTTCTAACGGTTTCTTTCCTCTTTTACTGTCGCAGTGCCTGCTCAGCATTTTGTCTACCCAGGCTTGTGACATCTCTTTCTGTCATATGTGTTCTTTCAGAGCCTGTGGCCTTCTGTAGCAAGCAAATTCCAGTTAAGCAGCTCTCACAGTTCTGGGTCTGTTTAGGTCTCCCTGATCCTGCTACCCTAGGCATAGTAGTTCACTAGTTAATATTTTTAAAAGGTTTCATTGAAATAAAATTTACATACCATGCAATTTTCCCATTGAAAGCTTACAGTTTATTGGCTTTTATAACATCTACAGAGTTGTACAACCATAACCACAGCCCATTTTAGAAATGATTTTTATCATCCTAGAATGAAACCCATATCCCTAAGCAGTCCGTTGTAGTCAGATTTTTCTTTGGGCCGCTAGCTCACAAATAATGACATGGAGACTTATTAATTATGAACATTTGACCTTAGCTTAGACTTGTCCCACCAGCTCTTATAATTTACATTAACCCATTTAGTTTAATCTTGATTCTGTCACATAGCCCCTTACCCCATTTCTTCATACTGCCTATGCTGCTTCCTCCAGGGCTGGTATCTGGCTGGCAACTCCTACCTTCTTCCCAGAGTACTCTCCACCTGGAAGTCCTGCTATACGTCTGCTTAGCTATTGGCCATTCTACTTCTTATTAAACCGCTCACAGCAATACATTTTCATGCAGTGTACAAATCCCACAACAGTCCATCCCCTAGGCGCTCTCTACTAGTCACTTTCTGCTTGCAGCAAAAGCAATTCAAGACAGCTTTTTAAAGTTTATGGTAAGGCAGGGAAGGCAACAGGAGTAGTTGCAGAGTGCCCACATTGCATCCACAGTCAGGAGGGCATCATTGCAGGCTGGTGCTCAGTTTGTTTCTCCTCCTTATGCACTTTAGGACCCCAGTCCATGAAGCAGAGTCACCCACTTTTGGTGTGGGCCTTTTCACCTCATTTAGCCTAATCTATTTAATCCTTCACAAAAGGCTCAGAGGCATCTCTTTGGTGATTCTAGACCATGTGAAGTTGACAATATTAACCATCCTGCCCTCCTGCTCTGCTCTTGACAACCACAAATCTGTCCTGTATTTTTTTTGTTCTGCGTGTTTGGACATTTTATATAATAGAGCCATTTAATATGTGAGCTTTACAACACTGGCTTCTTATACTGAATTATTCCTTGTTATGTGTATAAGTGCTGCATTTTTAAATTTTTGGATAGTAATCTATTATATGGATATGTGTCACTTTCCTTATGTGTTCATCAGTTGATAGGTTTCCATTGAGGTCTGGCTGCTGTGAATGTTCATATACAAATTTCTGTATAGATATATTTTATGTTTGTTTAGAAACCTGAGAGTATGATTGCTGAATTACATTAGGATTATTGTTGAAAGTTCTGAGGAGGAGCTGGAGAGCTGACTCTGTATTTAACAATGCCTGCTGCTGAGCAGGCACATAAAAATCCAGGTGTACCTTGCATACAGCTTTAACCACAACTCCCATGGAGGAAGAAACAGGAGGATTTGGGGCTTTACTGGCTTCTAGGCTAGAGTAGGAAATGTGTACTCCAGGTACAGGGAGAGATTCTGGCCTGAGAGGAATGTTCAGAGAGTGATAGAGACGGACATCTGACACCTTCTTCTGGCCTCTTGAGTGTTTAGAAAAGAGCACACAGTCACAAACACATGCGTGCACAATCACAGATAAATAAATCAATTCTGAGAAACTCACAAATTCCAAAATGGATTATTGTTTTGAATTCTCTACAGTTCAGCTTCTCTTTGTCTTTGTATTATTTATCTTCAGTATTACGACTATTATTATTATTAGTGGTATGTATGTCTATGACTGCTTATCTGTAGGTGCCCATCGAGGCCAGAAGAAGGTGTCAGAATTCCTGGAACTGGCTTTATAGAAGGTTGTGAGTTCCCAGTGTGGGTGCTGGGACCCAAACCTGGGTCTTTTGCAAGAACTGTAATGAGCTGCTCTTCATCCACTACTTGTCACTGCCAGTAGTCATAGTTTGAGGAGTAGGCTGGCCCCAAACACATGATTTCTTTTAGCCTTGCTGTCTTGGATGTTGGCATTGCAGATATGTCACACCATTTTGATCCCTTCACTGTTTTTTATTGTTGTTGTCTTAGTAATATGAGGATATACCCCTGTCAACTCTTACTTCCTACCCTACTTTCCTTAAGGCTTGGAAAGTAGCTTGTCCTCATTTAAGGATTGGGAAGGTTGGAATATGTATACAAAATTCGAAGAAGAGATAAAGCATTTGGTGCCAGTTTATGTAGTTCATTGCCAGTTTTTGATGATCAGATGAGCAAGGGAAGGGAGAATTTATAAACAAGGCCTAGTAAAAGTTGAGTATATTTTCTTCATTATACCAAAATTAAAAAGTACCAGTTTAAGTGGGCATGGTAGCACACATTTTAAATCTCAGCCTTCGGGATGAATCTGACCAAGGCAGATGTGTCTTTATAAGTTTGAGGCAATTCTGGTCTACATTGTGAGTTCTAGGTCAGCCAGGACTGTACAGTAGAGGCCTTGTCTTTAAAGAAGAATTAACTAACTCTCAGAGTTTAATTAATATAAAGTTTCATCACATAACAGTCCTAGTTTATATTATAGGTGATATAAACTTATTTAAGGATTTTTGATGAGATAATACGGTGTTTTTGCTTCTGATGTCTCTATTCTCTCCAGTATCTTAAATATATATTTGCTTGAACGCCACACAAGACAAATGTGTGTACACTGAAGATGATTTCGTAAAGTTTCAAACATGCACACCAATCATGGATACTCATTCCCTATCCTACTGTAAAAAAGTGCTTTAGAAATCTGGGCTATTTAGACTCCTAGTGGTTTTTAGAAAAGGGCTCTGGCAGAGAGGTGCTGCCTGTCTTAGGAAACAAGGGTATTTCTTCAGGACTTCAGCTTCCCTATGAACACAATACAGTGCTGAATACTAAGTAAAAATTTAGAGAATGTTTGGTATTAGGTTCAGTAATCTTTACAAGAAAGGTAGGGCAAATTGTTGCTTTTCAGAGGTGTTTTACTGTCTGGCAATACATGACTGGAGCTACCCTGAGAGCCAAACATTATACACCAGTCACTCATTCAGAAGGTATTTGTTATTACATCTTCTAACAGGAGGCATTAGGAACTCTTGGGATGCCAGTATGAACTGATTTCTTTTATCCCATGCACATACACATGCATCCACATGTGACTCCCACATCGGCACAGTACTGTCACCACTTCATAAGGTGCCAACTTAAAAACATCTAGGAGGAAAAACCTAAAGTACCCTTGTTCCAAATCAGAATATCCCAAACCAGGCTTATCTACAGCATGTTTCTAGCTCCAGTACCTGGCTCTGATAACTCGTTTCAGCACAGTTGCCAGTCAACTATTTATGGGCCCTCTTAGTCACCAGATAATTTTAAATATAAATATGGTGATCGTAAGTTTGATTCTACCGATGAAAATAAACTACTCATTTTGGGGTGGGAATGCATTACTATTTTTAGGCCACTAGGGTACCACTTGACAAGGTCTTAATAGATCCTCAGCAGTAAATACTGCTTTCTATTTTAGGGTTAGGAACAGGGAAACATGAATCTACAGCTGCATATGTTTTTGTATTTTGGACTAAGGAAGGAATGAATTATCCATGTAAAATGTAATGTTTATTACTTTAACATATGAATAACTGATCAAAAAAGGAATCCAGTATGATGATGGGCACAAAGATTATAGTGTGCTGGAGTATGAAATAGTAATGAACAACCTCACAGTTGTTGCTTAAGTCAGTGAAGGTGTATTTCTGTACTGCACAAGTCAGAGCTCTTCAGCTTCTGATTCACCCAGAGACCTTGGCTCCAGGACACAAGACTGCTTGGCATTGAAGTCAGAACAGCCAAAAGAGAGTGTATGGCTCTGTTTGTTTATAAGGCACAAGCTGAAAAACCAGCCTGGGATACATACTAAATTTGAGGTCTGCCCAGCCTAGATACTGAGAATCCTGTCTTTAAAACAAAAGGGAAGGAAAGAAAAGGAAGTAGGAAAATAGAGTACATTTCTAGTGTGTCTGAAGGCTCTGACCTAATGGTTAAACCTTTGGTTCCTAAGATGGAGAAGTGCTGAAAGGTAGGGGTTGGGACTTGGTTGGAAGACATTGGTCATGTGGACTGGGGGTATCCTTGTGAATAATATCTTACCCTTGCCCCTTCCCATATTCTCCTTTCTATGTGTGCTGGTGGCCCATTGTAGTCTGAAGACACTCCAGTCACCATGGTGGCCTGCCCACATGCATGGTTGCCAATTAGCCATAAATTGAACCTTCTAAAATCCTGAGTCCAAACAAAGCTTTACTCCCTTATGTCGTTGTCAGATGTTTTCATTACAGCACCACAAAAGTAAGTTCTACAAAGTCACAGCTGGAGTCTGACTGGCCCCCTGAGCTGGGTCTATGTGGTTCACTTACATGGCTGGTAACTATGCTGGACCTGAGCCAGGAGCTCAGTTTCCAACTCAACCAGAGTCAACATGGGCCTCATCTTCATGGCAGATTCTTAAGAGCCAGGCTTATGAGAGTGTTAGAAGAGAAGAAGGGATGCATGGCCTTTTGTGACCTGAAAGTCACATAGTGCCACTCCCACTGTGGTCAGAGCAAGTCAGAGGTCACTTAGACCCAAAGGAAGAGAGAACGAGCTCCAGCTCCCCATGACAGATGTCAAAAAATGTGTGGACTTGCTTTAAATCTGCTCACAGCTGCAGCAGCATCTAGGGATGCTACAGGCCACAAAATACAGTAATTGCTCAGTCATCTTTTCACGAGCAACTTACCAGAGCTAGGTGGTAAAGGTTAAACCATAATTCAAGGAATTTTGGCATTATTGCTTTGTGAATAAAGTAATGTTTTTTTGTTTTTGTTTTTTGCTGTAGATTTTCGCTGTAGCTAATTCCCTTTCTGTTACATATTTGGGAATTAATTCCCACAGTTCAGAATTGTTTCCTGTGTTTTGGAGGCTTACTAATCACATTCCCCTACTATGTGTGAATACAGTTTCCTTCTGCCAAGCCTTTGTTCCTCTCTCCTAGGTAATTGCAGAGATCTGCCTTCCTACAATTATCTTTATCAGCAAGCAGTCATTTGGTTAGTGTTTAGGGTTCAGGCAAGAGCATTCCATTTAAGACATTCACAGATATCCAAGGGCATAGAATTACTGCATAGAATTACTGTTTTCTCAAGCTGCTGCTCTGGTGTTAGCTCATTAAAAAATTCTAAATTCCTTATACTCACCTTCACCTCACCTCAGTTTACTGATGACTTTTGTTCATGAAGTTTACTGCTTGTGTTTTACTCTCAAGGACAGCAGAAGAGATCTAGAACCATAGACCCACTATGCCCACAATCAGAACAGCTTATAACAGCATACCCTGTTAGTATGATAGTTTAGAGGCCTGGGTCTCCACTGTTTCTACTGCCTAGAGCAATAATCATAAACTCCAGACTTAGGCACATAGAAACTGCAGCATCTGGTGAATGTACTAATCAGATCAGGAGCCATTAGCTTCCCCTGACTGTTTACATAGGTTGCCTGGTTACCCACTATCCTCTAAGCATGCTGGGAGAAAAGAAGCGGTGGTGGGCTAATTTAAAATATAATCTCTGCCCTATTCATAATTTTTACTGAAAATAAACCCTTTTAACTCTTTCTAACCACCTAAAAATGTAGCATAGCCTACTAACCTTCCTTCTAGAATTCCCTGATGACTTAATTTCTTAACTTTTTCCATTAAGGAGTTTACTGGACTTGCACTAGCCACTTCCACCTTTGACTGACAGCTGCAGATCTCTCTCTCTTTCTCTCTAGGTGTGTGTGTGCATGCACGCGTGTTTGTGTGTGTGAAAACTCTTATGTGATTTTTATGCATAAGAGTTCCAGCCCCGGAAACTGCTAGGCCTGGGGGATTGCTGGTTATAAGGGTATATATGACTGGGAACATTTGTACAAGGACGATGGGGAATAGAGACTAAGAAGGAGAAGAAGAAAGAGACATGGATAGAAAAATGTTGTGAGTAGATTCCTTAACCCTCAGATTTCAAGCCCCTTTTAGGCTTATGTGGTGTCTTTTTTAAAAAAAAGATTTGTTTATTAATTGTGTTCTATCTATCTGCATGTATGCCTGCAAACCAGAAGAGGACGTCAGATCTCTTTACAGGTGGTTGTGAGCCACCATGTGGTTACTGGGAATTGAACTCAGGACCTTTGAAAGAGTAACTGTGCTCTTAACCACTGAGCCATCTCTCCAGCCCTATTGTGGTGTCTTTAATTGAACCCTGAGAGGGATCCCTAGAAGCTGAGCTTTTAGGGTTCCTGTTATAGGAACACATGGGCCTCATTGTGGAGTTGTGGAAGGTGTGAATGAATGTCAGTGAATAGAGGTGTCAGATTCTTTGTCTGTCCATTACTACTATCTTTAGATATTACAGTTTAGTTCCTGGACTAACATGTTCTATTACATGAGAGCCTCTTGTATTTATAACTTTTCCCCCTTGGCAACAGTAGGTTTTAAACCCATGGCTATGTGCATGCTAGACAGGTGCTATACATTGAAATATATACCCTACCGATTGTGTAATTTTTTTTTTTATCTTTTGAGGTGGCCTGTTACTGACTTGCCTGTGTTGGCATTGAATATTGTAGCTCAGGCAGGTCTCAAACTTGCCATCTTCTTGCTTCAGCTCCCTATGTAGATGAAATTATATGCCTGTATCTGTAATGTATTTTTGGAATGTTGAAGACAAAGCATTTCAGGCGTGTACATTTGGGCCCAAATGGGTTAGAAAGCTAGTACCTGAAAGGCCATTAAAAACATAGAAGAATATTTGTGTCATTTTGGAACATGGAAAACAGTGTGTAAGCAAAATTTAAAAGCAAACCACAAAGAAAAAAAGCATTTATACTTTAGATTATGTAATACTTTCAAAAAAGATACCATAAAGTTTTAAACAGTTACACTGAGTAAAGTATTTATGATCGAAACAGCTAGCAGAAGCCAGATGATAACAGTCTAACTCGGGGGTTTTGTGAGGCTTAAATGAGATTAAGTAAGTACAGCTGGAGAGATGGCTCAGCATATAAAGTACTTGTGAGAATCCCCCAAAACCTACATAAAAAATGGGCAGGTGTGGTCACCAGCTGTAATCCCAGCACTTGGGAGGCAAACTGGGGAAATCCACTAAGTAAGAGGGCTACCAAGACTGTCTAAAATGTGTGAACTCTTGGTTCAATGAGAGACCCTGCATCACTTAGCAAAGAGGAAAGCAATCAGGGAAGATATCCAATGTCAGCTTTGGGTTGACACATGTGCACGTATTTGTGCATGTATGCATACTATACACATATACATTAGAAAAATGAGACTGTATTCTGAGTACTAAATAAATAGGTATGGATGCTTTCATAAAGGGAACCTGTACATTATTTTTAGGAATGGCTGATAGAAAGGAGGCATAAAGAACCAATTCTTGAAATGATATAAATAATCAATAGGTAAAATATCTAGCCCAAGTCTTGCTTAAATGATTAAATAAATGAAGTCTGTGGTGAATTTCTCCCTACTCTGTGTATAAAACTATTTCAGATGAGAAAACATGATACAAGTACAGTACTACTGAAGGGGGAAGACAATGATACCCTCTTATTTCCTGCTGTTGCGAATGGAAATCAGTGTAGTATTTAGGGGAGAGTCTTAATTACTTACCAACACTCAAAGCATGGTCTTTGAACTAGCATTTCTACCTGTGGACAAGCCAACCAAAAAAGTAGGAAGATAGATGTACTGAAGCACTTCTGCACCAACAGCCTTTTTTGTACGGGAATGTTTCAGCAAAATCTGACCAGTCTCCATGCAGCTCCTGGGCAGATGTAGCTTAGTGTAGATTCCCAGGAAACACTAGAAGGAAAAGAAGAGACTAGAGTAGTTTTCACAATTTTATGTTTCTGATTTTGTTTTTGTTAGAAAATGATAGGAAAATGAAAATATGATTAAAGAAGACACATTTGTGAGCAAATATACTGGAAAACTACTGTCTTTAAGAGACAGTGTCATAAGGCTTCGAGTATACATTAATGACTTTGAATCGGGGAGGATGACTGTATATATTTTAATTAGGTAGAAATCAGGAAAGAAAATAACCAGGGACAAATTGATTTACAACAGTGGAGCAAAACCAGTTGATTCCATTACTTTCCCTACATAGGCAAAAATGTAATGATAATCTCTGATGTTAAATTTTAATGTACCTTCTATGAAATTCATGGTCGAGATAGATAGTAAGTGAAAATTTTTAATCTTGTGTGTTTTTTTTTATTCTTTTTCTTTTTCAGAATACAGCAGTGGGAAGGGTTCCAAACAAAAATATTTTGTTCAATAATATTTTTGATACTTAGGAATTTTTTTGAAAACATATTGTGTTTTTATTTGGTGGTGGAGGCAGTGGCTGTGTTTGTGTGTGTGTGTGTGTGTGTGTGTGTGTGTGTGTGTGTGTGTGTGTGTGTGTGTGCGTGCATGCATATGCTATAGTGTGCCTGTGGAGGTCAGGACTACTGGAGGAAAGGAAATCAGTTTTCTTTCCACCCTGTGAGTCCCAGGGATTGAACGTAGGTTGTCAGGCTTAGTAACAGGTGTCTTTACCTGAGTCATTTCACTGACACAAACCTTAAAGATTTTATTGGTCAACATAAAATTTTTAATCAAAAGAAATTTTCTCATGTGGAAAACAGTTTCTGTTGCTTTAAGGTAAATAGTTTGATGTACTAGGGATATAACTCAGTAGTAGAGTGCTTACCTAGTATGTTCAAAGCCAAATAAATATGAAAAGGGATGAATAGTGTCACCCCAAAGAGGTATCTTTAATATTTTTATACATGTAGGTCTTTTTCTAAGATTTATTTTTAATGCCTATGAGTGTTTTATATGTTCGTGTAGCATATGCATGTCTGCTGCCCTTGCTGGCCTAAAGAGGACATTGGATTCTCTGGAACTGAGTTACAGGCAGTTGTGAGTACAATGTAGGTGCTTGGAACCAAACCCAGTTTCTCTGCAAGAGCAGCCAATGCTCTTAACCTCTGAGCCATCACTAACCCCAGATGTATGTCTTAAGGGCTAAGTAAAAAGTAGGTTAGAGTTGGAGTGATTGTGAATGTTCTTTGATTTCGGTTATAAATGTGGTTTGTATCTACAGTTTTTATGTTTAGAAAGCATCTGAACACCAGCTATACGACAGCGAGAACCAGTGTTTGCTCATGGACATTTCAACCTGACACTCTTATATCCCACGCATCCTAACATAGTTGTCCTTCACTGTGAAGATCACATAGGTTTTTCTAAGTAATGGCTTTTATGAACTCGGTTTTATATAATGATTTTTTTCCTTTGCTTTGTTTTACTCTCCTTGCATTTCCTACAGAAGCCCTGGAGGGGATTTGGGAGCGAAAAAGAAAAAGAAGAAACAGAAGAGAAAAAAGGAGAAGCCGAATTCTGGGGGTACCAAGTCCGACTCTGCATCTGACTCCCAGGAGATTAAAATTCAGCAGTCTTCAAAAGTGAGAGCCTGTTTTCTTGCCACAACTGTTGTTTCCCAATACAGAAGAAATGGGTTTGGGTGCCCTTTGGGCTAGATGTGTAGCTAGTGATTCATTTGGCTGTGTGTTGAACGGCAGTAGTAACTGGAGGGTATTTATAGCCTCCCTGAAGCTCATGGTGGTACCTGCATAACCAAGAGGTACACACTGGGTTTCTCTGTATGTGTGCAGACATCTCATCTCTTCTCTGTGTAGTAATATGTAAATCATAGTCATAGAAGAATGTCTCTCTGGGAGCCTGATAGGAGTTTTTGGTTTTTTTTTTGTTTTGTTTTCTTGTTTTGTTTTGTTTTGAAGTTACACTTAATTGTGATTACTTTTAGTTCATAAGATATTCACATTTTAATTTTTCTGGGTGTCTGTCTAATTACCTGCATAGCACAACGCCATCTGGCAGCAGATTTCAGCCGGAGCAGCCATGGGTAAGTCTTCTGTTGACTTTGAATCAGCCTGGTCTGCAGTGGCCATCCCTCATGCCATTGCGAAGGGTGGGAAACACCTCCTCATGTTCTCCCTTAGGACACCCCTGTTTTAGACCAAACTCGTTCATCTGGGTCCCATGTTGGCAGATAGCCTGCTGAAGAGCTGGTTGTGCTGCACATAGGTCTGGTGATGCGAGACCCCTACTTCCTGTCACACAGGAGAACACAGCCCTGGTGGTGCAGGAAACCAGAGCCAAGGAACTGAATAGAAAATAACAACAAATATGACAAATGGTTGTAGCTTCAAGTCAATCTTTCTGGGCAGGTAGCACCAAGACCTGGCACATGGCCTTGACTTCATTCCTCACAGTGTACTGCTTGTCTTTGAGTCTGTTTCCTTATCCTGGAAAGCCCATTTCCCCCAGTCTGTAGAGCTGTCATGAAGTTAAAGTGACATCTTTTTAAATGAAGGTTGCTTTGTTTTCTAAAGTACAGTGCACATGGCAAGCAGCACCTGTAAATTTTGTGGATATCAGTTTTTATATGAAGTTTATATTATGTCACATAAATCAGTCTTTGGATATTTTTGTTGTTGCTACCTGCTTTATTTGAAAGAACTAGGAGTCTCTACAAAGGGCAATGACTTGCCCCAGGTTTGCCCTGAGTGACTCTGAGGGAAAGAACAAAGTTGAATCTTTTACCCTAGCTTTCCTCTTGACCTCAGGTGATCAGTGTTCCACTGGACAGAATTTCCACCATCAGCTTGCAAATATTTTCCCATTTCTTGGTGTTGCTTCAGCAGATAAACGCATCACTTACCTGCATTTGTGGGCAGCTCTTTGCTTCTACCACGCCATTGGCTTTACCCTCAGGGATTCTAAGCACTCACTCTGAGTACTGATAAGAAACTGCAGCCAAATGAGTGGGAGGAACTCCTGCTAATATATATATTATATATATATTATATATATATGGTAGAGAGTTTGTTTTTTAAACATTAGGAGCTAATGTTTAATGAAACTTTTAATGTGGGATTTTGATTATTATATTTTTCTTAAAAGCTGAGGTTTCTTCCACCCCCCCACTCCTGTAAATTTATAGCAGGTATAGATAATGCCATACTATGATAGTAGACTATATTTAGAGAATTATCTGATTTACACTTAAGGATTAAAATTAAAATACTTGTCTGAATTCTTAACAGATTTCTATATGTGGTGCTGGGGATTGAACCCAGGGCCTTGTGCATACCAGGCAGGCACTTTACTGCCTGAGCCACAACCCCAACCCTTTCTTACAGACATTCTAGTGGCAGAAGACTTGGACAGATTTCTCCTAAGGTATTCAATTTGGAAAATAATGGGCAAAGAATGTAGCTGATATTTAGTATTCTTTAGGAAGCAGATATGGAAAGAAGTATGAATTTCTGCCTCTTAGGTAAGAACATAATAGTGGGCAGTTAATTGGGGGCTAATGCACATTCTCGCCTTTCTCCCCAGGTGGTGATACTTTGGAAGGTGAATGGATAGATTTAAGAATGTATCATAAGGTGAGCGTGGTGGCGCCCGCCTGTAATCCCAGCACCCAGGAGGTCTAGGCAGGAGGATTGTGAGTTTCAGGCCAGCCTGAGCTACATAGGGAGACCTTGTTTCAAAAAAAGAAGAAAAGATTAATCCTAATGCTGAGGGTGTGGCCCAGTGGTTGAGCATTTGCCAAGCATGATGTGCAAGGTTTTTGCATTTAATCCCCAGCATCTCAAATAATCACAGTCTTAAAAAAAAAAAAGATTCACTGTGAATTTCCTTACTTTGACATAAGTTTGAAAATTGTATATTTATTTGCACCTATTTTAGAAAGCACTTAAATAGTGAACATTGGGGAAAAATGTGTCACAAATGGCCATTATTTGTAGCACAAGTCAGCCTGGTGACACTGCGTAGATAGCACATATAAACTACTCTAGGGACTCCCTGGAGCTGGAATATCATTGGCTCCTTCAGAACCAAGATGTTGCTTCATGATTACTTCAAAATAATTTCCTTTTGCTGTGTCTTGGAAGATTTAACCCAACTATCAGAAAAGAAAATTTACTATAACAAACTCAGTACAGGCTCTGTAGACAGTTATATTTTTTAAGCCTAGATTCTACTTTGCATTTTCAAGTCAGGTTAAATGTATCTTCAAGCATTAGTTGAACTGTGTTGTAAGCTTGGTTCCTGTTGTAGGTCTCTTAGTAGATTATGTTGGAAGTTCAAGTGGTTATTGATTTTTTTATCTTAGAAATCAGTTACTTAAAGTGTTAGAAAATAAAACAGACCAAAGGTGGTTGTTTTTTTTTAATGCAAAAAATGTTTGAATTAAAACTAAGCACTTCACATGAAGTTATGTATATGAAATCATCAGGCCAAAAGAAAAACTGGAATTAAAACAACTTACATACATCAACTAAGAATAGCTAGATACACACTATTTTGTTGTTATAAGAGAATTACATTTGAGTATTTATGCTAAGAAAAATTGACAACATGGCTGAAAAAAATGCAGGGCCATATGTTGTGGTTCATGCCTGTAACAGTTTCTATTTGAGAGGTTGATGTGGGAAGATCTCAAATTCAAGGTCAGCGTGACCAGCTTAGTAAAACCCTATCTCTAATTTATTAGAAAGCTGAGATAGATAATGGTAGAGCCTTTTTTGTCTAACATGTATGTGGCTCTGGGCTCAATTCTTAGTACCACTTCCAAAAGGGAAAGAAGGGAGGGAGGAAGAGGAGAGAGAAAAGGAATGCAATGATTAGAACAGGAAAGTATTCACTATAATTTGTATGTGTCGTTAAGGTATGGCCCTATCTTTTAAACAGCTTCTAGACTCAGTGGCAATAGAGCTGTGCCGATGGGAGCTGAGTGGAGGCAGTAAGCTGTTGGCCTGCTCCAGTTAGACTTTATAGCTTTATCTACTAGGTAACTTCAATGTCAAGAACCTAAAGAAACCCAGTAAATAAGGCAGCCACAGGACAGCCTGTTTTGTACTTCAATTAGAGAAGCTTTTCAGGTTATAAAGGGCTTGTTCAGAGCACAAATTTCAGACTCAAAATTGAGCAGAAGTCCAAAGTTGTTGGAGAGTCCATTGTCCCTGTGCTTCATGTTCAGTGTACTGATACACAGCAAAACCTAATGGCTCTGAAATTTCTTCCAATCATTTCCAAATCACAATGGAAAGTATTATTTGAGTGGTATCAAAATCCTTAAATTCAGTTGTTTTAAATATTGGGGGAAAAACCCACTGATTTTATATCCAATCCCAGGTCCTGTGTCTCATTTTGAATATAATCTCAGTTTCTGTGTATTATTATTACATTTGAAGAATTAAATAGATGGGAATCTGCAAGAGAAACCCTGGAATATGGGCTTTGAGAAAGGAATTTTGGAATTAAAATACTGTCCACTTTATAGATAAGAATATGTTTTACCTAAAAATGAGGCTAGTTTTCCGCACTTCTGTTGAGTGAATAAGCAGTGGTTGCCAAGGATTATGGTTTGCAGAGAAGCTTTTTTTCTGCCTTCTGTCTCAGGGCTCCTCTAGTGTGAGAAAGGCTGGGTGTGGTCCAGGAGAGAATAGTAGCAGGGTTAGTGGTTTCTTCTTAACCATTTCCTTCCTAGCATAGCCCTAAGGTTCTCTTTCTTTTTTTCCCTCTTTCCCTTCTAATCATCTCTTGTCTGTCTAGTTTCTGTTCTAGAAGTTGTTTCCTCTGCCCCTCCATTGCTGCTGCAGAGCATTAACGCTAACAGCACAACCGAGGCTCCTGGCTGCCTGGCTGCTGTGTGACAGTAATGCATGCCTGCATGTCACTTTTTGCCTTCTTCTCCCAAAGGAACAGTGGGACCGGCACAGATGGGCGGGAATCTGAAGCAAAGGGCGCTTCTGTGTACTTAGCATTCCCAAACCTCCAGAGTCCCCATTGAAACTCCATCACAGTGGTCATCTGCAATAGTGCAGGTGTTTCATCTTGGTATATTCACAGAGAGCCTTCAGCAGGCTTCCAGGAGGTGGGGCAGTGTTTAGGAGTTGCAGCCTCTGAGGCCAATACACACAGTTGCCCTGTGTTCCAAAGTGGTGGCAGCTTCCTCATATCATGTGTCTGTGTCTCTGCTCTCCTAGAATCCCACCATCCCTATTCAGAAGCTACAGGACATCCAGAGAGCAATGGAGCTGCTGTCTGCATGCCAAGGCCCAGCCAGGAATATTGATGAGGCCACAAAGCGCAGATACCAGTTCTGGGACACACAGCCAGTACCCAAATTGAGTAAGTTCATATGCGTGTTTCCACAACCCAGTGTGAAGAGACCTCACGCAGTCTTGTGTCACACTCAAAATTAACACAAAACATAGTATTTATCTTTTTGAAGTATAGATACACTGGTAGGGACATTTGTTTTCAGTAACACTGATTGTAGCCTAATTGCTGTTTCTGTTATGTTATCCAACTTTCCCATATTTGAAATATGTATATAATTTTCTATTAAACTTTCCTATATGAATGTTTACAATAAAATATATGATACACTGTATACTAAAAATATACTGTATATAATATATAACTATACGATACATTCTTTAATATAACTAATATATAGTTTATATAATATATAACCTACATATATTGTACAGAAAGAGAGTTGTTTTTTTTCTCTTCATTCCTGTTCTTTGCTTTTGATCTTCATGCTGTTTTTTCCTAGGTATCATTGTATTTTGAAGATTTTTAGAAAATATTTATTGGATGCATATGACTGTTTTGCTTGCATACATACCTGTGAGCCATTTGTATGCTTGGTGTCCTTGGAAGCCAGAAGAAGGCAATGGATCCCCTGAAACTGTAGTTAAAGATAGTTAGGGGTGCTGAGAACCAAACTTTGGGTCCTCTGCAGGAGCAGCAAATGCTCTGAACCTCTGAGCCATCACTCTAGCAACCCCCTCTGTCTCCCACCACTTTGTTTTGTTTGTTTTTCAGCATTTCTTACACAGTCTAAAGGACTCAGAAAAAAAGAAAACACTTCCCTATAATATCTCACTAAATGGATAATTGTGTGATGTTGAACATGTAGAATGGGGGAACGCGAGTCAAATAATCCCAAACTAACTTCAAATAGAGTATTCTAAGGTTTTTCTTTATTAAAAGAGAAAACTCATAGAACAGGAACAGGGGTCCAAAATCAAGGTGTGGAGCACAGAAAGCTAGGGGCGAGTGGGTGGGACTGTGACCTTTTGGCATCCCAAAGCCATGTTTCAATCTGGTCCAGCCTCTCAAAGGCCATTGGCTAAAGGAGGTTTCCCATCACCCCTTTTGTCTAAATAAGAGCTTCAAACCCAATACAAAATTGTATACAATAAGAAAGATATCGAGTATAAAAATTAGAATTATAACCAGCATAAACAATATTAAGCAAGGAATGTATGCTAAATGTTTTAATAATCATTCTATCCTACAGGTCTATGGCTTGGCTAAATCATAAGAGGAAAGTAACTATGACTATCTAATCTTTAACCCCATCGAAGGGAGAAGGGAGATAATATTACTTGAGTAGGCAGGAAGTGCAATCAGACAGCTCCCAAAATGTACAGTAGGTAACAGAGACAACTGACTATCTGGACAGTCACCCAAAGTCTCATTTGCAGTATTGGAGCAACCAACGTTGGCTAAGACCTAGAGTAATTGACAAACCATTTTTAGAGGCAGGAAATATTTTTTAAAACTATCTTAACCTGTCTTGGCAAGGTTTGACAGTCTTTTTACCCTGTTTGTCTAGTCCAGACAATGTGTATTTTGTCAGTGGTCGAGGCATGGGCAGTCCCTTACCCAAAGGCCAGTTTTGCAAAGAAGAAAACAAGCTCCAAGTGGAGTGTCTTCAGTGCTCAACATTTTCTTGGGCATAGGTTGGTGCTTCCAGGGGCAGTTGTGTCTCACGTCAACAGAACCCTAAATTATTTAAATGCCATAGTCTACAGTTATTTGAAGTAGTTGAAAATTACCTATCAATGTGGAATACAATCTCTATGTATCTAAAGAACCTGATTAGTCTTAACTATATATGGATGGCTATAGACCTAGACTGCTTAATACCTATATAGCTTAAATACTAAGACTTCTATGAATATTAAACAATCTTTAAACCACTGTGCAACAAATGAGGACAATGACTTCAAAATGTAAACAATGTACAAGTATCTTGATCAGAGGTAGAAATGTATAGTGCAATATGATAAATATCCTAAAATGTATCAATATACAAAATCTCTTAAAGAGAGGTAGAAACATGCATGCGTACAATCTGACAAAATAACCTTGCATAGGTGTACAAATATTGTAAACAGAAATGGGAGCATATTCAATATAACAAATATAATTTGAACTTGTATCAATATATAAGAATCTATACCAATGTAAATTGTCCATAAATAATAGCTCACAAGTATGCACGCTATTACTCACTACTATTATTAGTGTAAGCTCACACTGATCTACCTATTATCCCATTCAGTTTCCCCTTTTTTCTTTCCCATTTTGCAAAGGTGAGATTATTAATAATATGAAAGCATTCAAATTACATGGCAGCATAAATGTCCTACTTTGACTTAGAATTGTGCCTACTTACATGTTGATTATTTAGGTTCCAGTCAGCATATAAAGGGTCACTTGCCACCTAAAACTCTAAGCATCCCAGTTATATACAGATAATCCATTTTGATGTTATAACTCAAGGAGTAATGTTTTCCTGAGCATTGGAAGTATCAGTCATACGTTTTTCCAATCCTTTCCCACACATATCCACCCCAACAGCTAGAGAAGGACAGTATCTAAGTAGGTAAGAAAGGAATAGGAGTGAAAATTGGGAGTTGCCTCAGTGCTAGAGCACTTGCCTAGGATATGTGAGGCCCTGGACTCATCTCTTGCACTGGGGAGGATGGGGTGGGTCTACTTTTTTTCTTTCAGCTTCTAGAAATGTGTCTGGTAATGGAGGAATATTCTTTAGAATAAATTTACAAAGTCTTTAATGGCACCTAATTAAATAAGTATTAGTTGAAGGATCTAGATTTATTGATTGTGGTGAATATGGTTCACTAAGCTGCTTTCTGCCCTCCAGAGAAGACACCTAATCTCAGGGCTTCTTTTGGGAAGAATTGCCTGGGGCTCATCCTCCTTTCTCTCCCTGCCCCCAGCCCTTGTCCTAAATTTTTACAGGGTTCTCAGAATGCTAGAGCTCCTAGTATAGCTCAGTTCAGTCAGAGACCATGTCTGCTGAGGGAGTCATGTTGGTGCAGAAAAGGAGCCCTGACAGAATACATAGAAACTACCTCTCTAGTTCTGTCTGGGGTGTTGTGACACCATCCAGGCTAAACACACCCAGCTGTTCCAAGGTGCCTGCATGGCTCATCTTGTAAGCATTATACAGGCTTCATGAGAATACTATATGGGAGTGACCAGGAATTGAGCCACATGGGTTCCCAGGAGAAAATCTGAGGAGCTGGTGCAAGTCGTGCACTTCTTGTAGAAGGATTCTATAACTAGATGTACCTGATCCATACTCGCAGATAGTAATTGCCAGGGTCACAGGTCATGAAATGGTCATGGAAAGTGGGACAGAGATAGGAAGGAGTTGTATAAGGTGATCAAGCAGAACAGAGAGCTTCTATATTTTTCACAGGAAAAAGCTTTAGTTGTTGAAAGACACTGTGAGAAAATGACTTGTGAACTGAGAAATTCCCAGGGACCAACATCTTAATGACCAGAGGACAAGGCCTCAGCAAAAAGGAATGCCCTGAACTAAGACAAACTCGTAGGGTCAAAGGCTATAATACTGGAACAAGGACTATGGAAGTATGTGGAGATGCCAGGCAGGCTAGAGCCACAGAGAAGTATCTACATTTTATTCCAAATTTACATTTAATTCATAGAAAGAATTAGAAAAGAGAAGTTAAGGGCTAGGCTGATATAATTCAGTTTGTAGAGTGCTTGCCTACTACAAACAAAGCCTTGGGTTTTATTCTCAGCACCATATCAACCAGATGTGGTTACATGCCTGTAATCCTAGCATTCAGGAAGTCTAATTGTAATTGGCCCCCATAATCTCATAGGGAGTGGCATTATTAGGAAGTAGATGTGTTGGAGTAGATGTGGTCTTGTTGAAGGAAGTATGTCACTGTGGAGGTGGGCTTTGAGGTCTCATGTGCTCAAGGTATTGCCCAGTGTCTCAGACCACATCCTGTTGCCTATAAGATGTAGGAATCTCAGCTACTTCTCCAACACCATTTCTACCTGTGTGCCACCATGTCCCACTATGAAGATAATGGACTGAACCTCTGAACTGTAAACAAGCCACCCTAATAAAATGTTTCCTTTGTAAGAGTTGATGTGGTCATGGTGTTTCTTCACAGCAGTAGAAACCCTAACAAAGACAGGTAGGGAGAAGTAATCAGTTTAGAAATTTGTGTTAGGTTTTGCTGCTAGTAGGCTTCTACACCCTCAATTTGTGGAAGTGAAATAAAAAGAGACCATTTCTAAAGCTGTCGTATCAAGCTTGTATCACTTATAGTTGTGGTTGTAGTGTAGTGCAACCTAGGGCTGAGGCTGAGAAATCATTTTATAATGTTACTATGTGACATTCAGTTTCTCTTTTGCTTTAACTGGTGAAATAACAGTCCAAAAGAATCAATTAATAATGTGTTGTTATTACTACATATGATTATTAATAATATTAATACTATTGTTATAAAATAAAGCATGCACTAATATAGCTGCTCTTACTATTAACTATTGTTATTTGGATTATTTTGAGCTCAAATGCCCAAAATCTGAAAGTGTCCTTTAACTTCTGTTGCTATTTGTGGGATTGTCAGACTATTATGTAATGTGATATCCTTTCTTTTTCTTTTTTTTTTTTCCAGATGAAGTCATAACATCTCATGGTGCAATTGAACCAGACAAGGACAATGTCCGCCAGGAACCATATTCTTTGCCACAGGGTTTTATGTGGGACACTTTAGATTTGAGTAATGCTGAAGTGGTAAGACTTTAATTCAATACCTATATTCACTGTCATTGTTCTAAAGTACATTTACAAACATGGTGCTCTGAGCACCTTAGACAGTACACTCGTTTTGTCTTTTAGCTGAAGGAGTTGTACACTTTGCTGAATGAGAATTACGTGGAAGACGATGACAATATGTTCCGCTTCGACTATTCACCTGAGTTTCTCTTGTGGTATGCCTGGCTGGTCATGGACCATTGATTGATTGTTGACTCAGGAGGTTTTGCTTTGTTCCTTTGTTCTTGGATCCTGACTGGTGTTTCTTTTCTCTACCTCAGGGCTCTGCGTCCCCCAGGCTGGCTTCTGCATTGGCACTGTGGGGTCCGAGTGTCTTCAAATAAAAAGCTAGTTGGTTTCATAAGTGCCATCCCAGCAAACATCCGAATTTATGACAGGTACATGTTAAATCCTCTACGTGTGTTTGTGTGCGCCCTCCAAATTATAATTAAAACAGGCTTTTAAAAATTACACAGTACAGAACCAGGGTGATGGAGCTCGGTAAAAAGCGCTTGCTATGCAAGCATGAGGACCTGAACTTGAATCCCATCTCCACCACCCATATTAAAAGCCAGCTGCTATGATACATGCCTGTAATACTGGAATTAGGGTAGCAGAGACGGGAGGATGGAGGGTGCCAAGAGCTTCTTGATTGGTCAAGTTATTTTAATCTGTAAGCTCCAGGTATATTGCCAGTCCTGCCTCAAAAATAAATAAATAAAATTGTGGAGCGCCATTGAGAAAGACAGTAGATGTTTACCTTTAGTGTTGTCGGCTTGTGCCATGAGGTAAAATTCTGAATCAAAAAACCAAAGGACAAGAAATGTAGCTCAATTGTAAAGTGTCTGCCTGGCATGTGTGTGGCTTTGGGTGTCTGGTGCCAAAATAAGTAAGTCAGTGATTACTAAACTTGGCTGTTGATAGCAAGATTGCTTGGGAGAGCTTTTTAGGAGCTCTTTCTACCCTGATGCTGTAAACTTAAAAAGTCTAATAGTTAGATTTATTTAGGTTTTTCTTTTTTAAGTTAAAGGAAAACTTGGACAAGAGGTGAGAGAACAGTGCTGTCTTTCTGTCCCTCCATCTTTCCGACTATACCTCATTCCACTTTCCCATTCATCCTCTCTCCATCCCTATTTTTATTTTACTCTCTCTGACTCTCAATTTCATACATGCACACAGCTGTATTTATGTATTTATTATGTTAATAGAATAAACAAAGCCGTCAACAGGTATTTCAGGAAAAATTAGCAGTTTTAAAGGAGATTATAAACTCTGTCCAAAGGATAGGTGTATTACATATTTACTCTGGATTGCCAGCCCTAAGATATGCAGATATGAAAATCAGGTCTAATAGCTAATATGTCTGTTTACCATAGTGACCTGCCTAGCTGAACTGATAAAAGCATGTTCTCTAGAACACTTAAAATACACACATACCTCAAGTCAGAACTGAGCTTTGAAGCTCTGGGAGGATTATGGTAGCTTGGAATAGTGTCAGCTCTGCTCTGATCAAGGCCCTTCTCTAGGGATCTTGGGGAATCTATCATGTTTGAACAATGCCTTGCCATTTCTACATTAGGCTATCCTGGGAGTGGGTGGAATATTATTTAGTTGGTTTTTGTTGTTATTGCTGTGTTGGGTTTTTTGGTTATGATGTTTGCCATAATTATATATGTTGCAGGAAAAAAACATATAGGAATACTTCTTGAAACCTATCTGATCCAACATCTAAAATTATAAAAATAGACCAAAGTTTTAAATTCTAATTGAGATCAATTAGAATTTGATTGATCATTGTAATCTAGATCTCCTTGACCATTTTGAGTGGGTATAGAAAATGGTATCTGGTCTGATTTTTGTGAAATGCCTGCACAATGCAGTATTTTTCGGGATGCTTTTCATGGTCTTTTTCTTTGGAACTTTATAAAAACGTTGCCCTGCTTTTTCCAAGTGTGCTCTGATTATCCCATCTGTTTGTCAGCGTGAAGAGGATGGTAGAGATCAACTTTCTCTGTGTCCATAAGAAGCTGAGATCCAAACGGGTAGCTCCAGTGTTAATTCGAGAGATAACTAGAAGAGTGAACCTAGAAGGGATCTTCCAGGCTGTTTATACTGCTGGAGTGGTTCTTCCTAAACCTGTTGCCACATGCAGGTAATAGCATCACACAAACATCAGAAGTTTCCCCTTTGCCAGATGGGATGGGTTGTAACTATGTTCTCCTGATTGAATCCATAGGGATTGGGCTTGCTGGGGATAGTAGTTTGTTGGTAGCTGAGGTGGAGACAAAACTAGAGCCATTGAGTCCAGTATTCAGTATATCTTGTAGCCCTCTTGGTTATTAAATGTAAAATTTACCCACTAATGATGCTGGATTCATGTTTCCATGTCTGTTCCATCTGATGTCTGTGCATGGGGAAACCTGTGGTGTTGCTGTCTAGAAATGCCCATCCAGTGTCACACTGTTTCCTTTCAGCATCTAAACTCAGCTTTCTGCTGCTTCACAGCACTGCTGAATGTGATGTGTTGTCAGTCAGAAGTCTGAGAGTTCTTGTTGGCTAACCAAGCTCTCAGAGATTACTCCAGAGGGAGTCCAGTCAAACTGTTACTGGTCTAACCTGCTTTTAAGACATCAAAAAAATAATTTCCCTCCACAAATTCTCTTGACTCAAGTAGGATGAAACTTGAAATGAGTATAGTACAAAACTGTAAAATCACTATAGCTTACTAAATTATTACATTAGTAAATAAACAGAAAAATTGGCATCATAGGTATATTTCAGTACAAATAATGTATTATATATCAAAACTAAAATCAAATTGAAGGATTTCCTCAGAATTAGTTTTCTTCGATGGTATCTACTAATAGGTACGGTTTATTTTGAAGGAATATTTTCATGATCTTAAACTTCTTGGTTTGGTTTGCCTCACGTAAAATCATGAGGCTCCTTAAAATTTACATACATCTTTTATTAAATAAAATACAAGATATAAAAAGTGTAATATTCTTATTTAGGGGAAGAGAGGAAAGACCACAAACTCCAAAGGAACATAACTAGCAGCAAGTCAATTTTATGACTCAGGTTTTGTTTTCTTTATATCTTCAAACAAATTAATGCATAGAAAATGGCCAGCGCCATCAGTGCACCTGGTACAACGTAAGTGTTAAATAGATGCTTCTAGAACTGCTAAGACAGAGTAAAACCTCCATTGTCTTCCAGGTATTGGCACCGATCCCTAAACCCCAGGAAACTGGTAGAAGTGAAATTTTCTCACTTGAGTAGAAACATGACCTTACAGAGAACGATGAAGCTTTACCGACTTCCGGATGTAAGTAAGAGGCATGCGCAACTTTCTAAGTCTGTAACCATTGAAGCTTTTGATGTCAGACTGAAGCTGTGCTTATAGCTGGGAAAGGAGAATGCCATAGTTTTTGAGTGTTGCCACTTAATGAGGGAGAAAAGTCTAAGCCGCCCCTGACTTTTTTTTTCAATTGTTAATGTTTTTGTTTGATTGATTGTTTTTGAGACAGGGTTTCTCGTAATCCTGACTGTCCTATAGAACTACGTCTGTAGAGCAGGCTGACCTCAAACTCAGAGATTCCCTGCCTTTGCCTCCCGAGGACTGGGTTTAAAGGAGTGCACCATCATGTTCCATTTTGTCCCATAGAACTCAGAATCCAAGCTTAAAGAAAAGATTTGGGAGGTGAAAATAATGTGTTCATTTATCTATTTTTTCTATCTTATTGATTTTTTTTTAAAAACTCTTTTTAGACAGAGTCTTGCTCTATAGCTCAAAGTGGCTTAGAAGTGACTGTATAGCCTAGACTGTCCTCAAAAATCTTAAAATCCGTCTGCTTTAGTGTCTGGGGTTACAGGTATAGGCATCAGTCCTGGAAGTTACCTTGTTTTATTTTGTTTGGTGTATGTAGTGTGGAACATGCTCATAACGTCTGTGGGTGCCCATGGAGTAAATATTCATGTGAAGTCAGGGATTGATATCAATTTCTTTCTCTTCGACCCCATTTTATTTATTGAGGTAGGGTTTCTCACTGAACCCACATTTGGTTAGACTAGCTAACAAGCTTATCCTAGGGGTTCCCTATCTCTGCTTTCTGAATGCTAAGATTACAAGTGGGCCACCAGAGGTGCTGGGGATCCAAACTCCAGTTCTCAGGTTCAGCAAGCACTTTATCCATTGAGCTGACCCCGCCTTCATCTTTTTAAAATACTAGAGTCATGATATGAAAAATTGTTGTAACATAAAAAATTTAAATATAGTTGAGTGATATATTATATATCTTTTGCTGATTGTCACAAACCTTGCAGCTTCAAACAGTATTGGTTTGTTTGTTTGTTTGTTTTTCAGAGACAGGGATTCTCTATGTAACAGTCCTGGCTGTCCTGGAACTCACACTGTAGACTATTAGCCTCAACCCAACTCAACAGAGATTTGCCTGCCTCTGCCTCCTGAGATTAAAGGTGTGAGCCACCACTGCCCTGCTCTCTCTCTCTCTTTTTTTTTTTAACAGTCAGGTTCAAACCAGTCATTGTGACACATTCCTATAATCCTAGCACTCAGAAGACTGAGGCAGGAAAATAAAGAGTTTAAGGCCAGCCTGGGTTACATAAAAATACTGTGTTTTGGGATTGGAGAGATGGCTCAGCAGTTAAGAGCACTGGTCTCCACGTGGTAGCTCATGGCCATCTGTAACTTCTGGCCTCTGTAGGTGCCATGTACACATAGTGCACAAATACACATGCAGGCAAAACATCCATACACATAAATAACTAATTTAAAAAAATACATGTCCTGTCTAAACAAAAACACCATGCACATTTGTTTTCATATGTGTTCCAAAGAGCAAGCCACCACTTAACTGAATCTTCTGCTTCTGGCCATCTGGGTGTCAGTCAGCCAGGATCAGAGTTACGTACACATTGACTGGGGAAAGAGCCACTTCTTGGCTCATAGGACTGTTAAAAGGACTGATTTACCTTCTGGCTGGTGGGCTCAGAGCCGTTTCTGCTTGTCAGCTGCCACAGGGTCTTCTCCACACTTTTCTGAGTATTTTATTCAATTATACAAAAGCATCCTATTTTTACCTCAGTTTGGGTTTTCCCAGTTATTCTTGAAGACAGTCATAATTGTCTCATCTGTGAAGCATCATAGCTGAAAATAATATTGTCCTCTTTTGTGCCACTTGTATGTGCTGTTCAAGCCTTCTATACTGAGCTACATAACTCGGCCCAAGAGAGTAGTTTTTAGGTGACTTCAGCATATAGACACATTTTATACAGTTTTGGTATTTAACTAGCATTCAGAAATACATATTTATTTTCATGTGGGACTGGACATTTCTTTTTGCAGTACTAGGATTTAATTCATGGTTTTGTGCACGCTAGGTAAGCACTTTACTGGGACTAGATGTTTCTACTCTTTTGAAAGCCATAAAAAGATTAATAAAAGTGTGAGCTGCTTATTCAGTGTTAGGGATTTAGTTCTCCAACTTTAGATAATTAAATAGTATTTTAGTTGAGGTTCTATGTATTTATAGATTATGCAGTCCATCCTTGAGCAAGCAGCTTATTGTAAATGCTCAACCCTTGGGCCTGGAAGTGTAAAGCATCCATTGCTAGCTTCCCTGCCTTCCCCCACACTAACCAGTAATCAGTCAACACTGTTGGTCATAGAGCCTTGGAAACATCTCTAACCCTCAGTAGTAGTTGATTATAGTAGTAGTAGCTGCCACCAAGATAATAGGGTCCTTCAGAAATCATAATGATCTAATTCTATGAGTTTTATTGTTTTTTTTTAAATTTACCTATTTAATTGTGTGTATGTGTGTGCATTTGCATGCATGGTGCATGTGTAGAGGTCAAAGAATGGCTTTATAGCGTTGATTACAGATACACACCATCATATCTGGCCTTTATAAAAATGTGGTTTCCAGGGATCAAATCCAGGTTGATAGGCTTGTATGGCAAGTACTTTTACTTGCCTAGTCTTCTCCCAGGCTCTAGGGATTTTTAGTTTAGAAATATTCACAAGTAATTGAGAGCAAAGAAGTATATTAGCAATATTTATGCTACTTCTTAAAATTATCCAATATTTCTTCAAGTGGTAAAAAGCATAAAATATGAATAAATGCTGTTATTCATACCTGTTAAATTCTTGTTATAGCAGCTTGTTATGTTCCATTTAGTTTGTTTGGATACGAAGATAGGACACAAGCTGGACAGTGGTGGCACATGCCTTTAGTCCCAGCACCCGGGAGGCAGGCAGATCTCTATAAGTTTAAGGCCAGCCTAGTCTACAGAGCAAGTTCCAGGACAGCCAGGGAAACATAGAAAGACCCTGTCTTGAAAAACCAAAATAACAACAGCAACAAGAAGATAGAACACACATTGCTTGTCGACTTTATCTTTGTTGAGAGTGCAGGCTGTCATATGTTTGCTAGGTGCACTGGTAGAGTTCAGAGGACAGCTTGTAAGAGTTGCTTCCCTCCTCCCACCATGTTGGGTCCTGGGGGAACTTACATGCTCAGGGTTGGCAGTGGGCTTCTTTATCCCCATGAACCGTCTTACTAATCCTCATCATCTTTCTTTTTATCTAGGCTCAATAACTGCATATTCCAGTCAGGCCTTGACCTTGCAATTAATTCCCATGACTCATCCTCTCAAGTAGCCGGGATTATATAGGCCCAGCCATTAGACCCAGCTTTGGGTTTTAATGGATTCATGGTAAAGCAGGTCTGGTCTGGAGCCAAGAGTTATCAGTTCTGAAAAGTTCCCATAGGTACTGCAGGCCTGTGGGCCACACTGAGCACAAAGTAATTTTATTTTACTCCTCTTCATTGCACTTCTGACTTTGCTTTATTTTCCTTCTTAACAAGGTTACAAAGACTTCAGGTTTGAGACCAATGGAACCAAAAGATATCAAAGCAGTCCGAGAACTGATCAACAGCTACTTGAAGCAGTTTCATCTAGCTCCTGTGATGGATGAAGAGGAAGTGGCCCACTGGTTCCTCCCCAGGGAACACATCATTGACACATTTGTGGTGGAGGTAAAGATGAGTTGATAAAATAGTCCTGAGAACAGGTTAAAGCTTCTTTGAGGAGGATTGCAACGTGCCCATGTCCTTCCTCCATCCATGACTTACTGCCTTTGCTAGCCCTACCACAACTGCTTCTAGTCCTGGATTTGAGCGTTTCCACTAGTTACCAAAGGGAAATTAGGGTCCTTTTCTTTGTTTGCTGTGCATTTGCTCTTCTTGTTTTGAAACACTCGTAATTACTTGTGCCTAATCCTAGATAGCTATGTTCCAGAATTTAATATTATTTGGAATTGTGTATAGCTGGCTGGATCTGAACTTCCATTAGTTGACACAGATTCAGCCCCTTAACTCTTGTTCAAGGGAGGGAAGAAAAAGGAGCTGTCGGAATACTCTGACCGTTGCCTTAGTGGGACTTAACAACTTTTTTTCAACCTTGATTACAAAGCTTAGAATTGGTTGTTCAGATGGTGTCTCGCTTGGAAGCTCGGTAGATTGAAGTGGAGTTGAACTGAGAAAATGGAACTTTTTGGCAAGCAATTTGAAGACAGTGGAGAAGGCCAATAGAAGTGATTCTAGGGATTTGTTTACATCACTTGTAAACAGAACTATTACTTAGCACTGTCAAACATTGTCAGAACTTATGATCACAAGTCCAGTTAGGGCAGTCTTGGAGAGACTGGCCCATGGTGAGGATGATCCACAAGACATTTATAAAGAACAAGTGAGCAGACAGTTTCAAAATTTGTATTTCTAAAACCTCTTTGTACACAAATCTTTTTATACTTGTGTGTCTCCGGAGCCTCATAAACTGTCCAATCTCAGGACTTAATCGCTAAAGAATTACTCAGAACCCAAAAGAGTTTCTGCTATGGATTAGGTTAGTAGTTATTTACCATACTCAGTAATGTAACAATAGTAAATCCATTGCATGTTACCTAAAGAACATCCATACATGAAAACTAGTTTTTCTCAAACCACAAAGATTAGTGAAAACAATTTTATGCTTTTAAAAGTGTGTGCCCTTTCCTTGGTTTTGCTTTCAATTCATTATGACATACTATTTTGATTGAATTACATGAAGAAGATATCTCCCAAGAAATAATGAAGATCTGAAAATAGTGGGTAATTTAACCCTTATAATTGCTGTTTTTTTCCCTTGTGAGAAGGGGTCTCAGTATGTCACCAACTCAGGCCCACTATGTAATTCAGTCTGATTTTTAGATTCTTTTTATCTTATGAGTATGGATGTTTTGCCTATATGCATGTCTGTGCATTACATTATGTCTGTGCCTTTGGAAACCAGAAGAGATCCCCTGGAACTGGAGTTATAGAAGGTTATGAGCTTCCATGTGGGTGCTGGGAAGAGAACCTGGGCCTCTGGTAGAGCAACCAGTGCTCCTAGGCACTGAGCCATCTCTCCAGCCTCTGGCTTTAGATTGCTGATCCTCCTGCCTGAGTGTCCTGATTCCTGGGATTACTGATGTACACTACCACACACAACTCTTTTAAGATAATTATGAATACTGTGATCTGAAATTATTAGTGAACTTTCTATGCTCTTGATCCAAAACTCATTGGTCTGTTGTCCCCCATCTTTGTCCTCTTCCTCTTTGTATGTGCCCCTTCTCCCCAGCAGTTTTTATACACACCAAGCAGATTCTCTACCACTAACTTATGTCTGGTTCTTCAGATGCATCTTATTTACATACAAGTTTGCAACATCATGCATTGGCCACTTGGAAAATGTAGATTTACTGAGTTACATAGATCTTTCAAATACTGACATTTCATTTGATAGTATTTAAAATTACATTCATCGATAAGACCTTTGTCATCAGAAAGATTATAAGGTACCATATGGTAGAGGATATGGTTTTTTTTCATCCTTTAAAACTTTAGCTTAGACCCTGAGGTCTTAAATGTTATTAACAAATCTTATTCACTTCTAAGAAAAGATGCTAGATACCAAGGCTGAGTGGCCATGTGCTTTGAAATGGTGTTCTTTTCACCACTGGGTGGCTAACTTGGCATACAGTCCTGTTTCCTCCTGGCAGCAGACCATACATATTCCAGTGTGAGTGAGGAAGGCAGCTTCTGGTCCTCGACTTAGAGGCTGCAAATCTACTTCTGTGACTGTCCTTGTCAGTGTGAGCATTGACACATCAATTGGCCTAGAGTAACTTTCCATTAGGACCTTCTTTAGAAGAGTTTGAATATCTCCCACTAACACATTGACTAAACTGCAGTCCACTTACTGGTCTTTACTTAGTACAAAGGACTTAAACTGGGTTATAGAGAAGAAAATCTCAGTTGTTTGTTGCTCGTTTAGACAGAAAGTTGGGTGTAAGTCACAGGTCAGCATCAGTTAGCTGAATGCTTGTTCAAGGAAGCACTCACTTGCTGTTGCTTACCTCTGTCCTTCAGAGCCCCAGTGGGAAGCTGACTGATTTCCTGAGCTTTTACACGCTCCCCTCCACGGTTATGCACCATCCCGCTCACAAGAGCCTCAAGGCTGCCTATTCCTTCTACAACATTCACACAGAGACACCCCTGCTGGACCTCATGAATGATGCGCTCATTATAGCCAAGTTGGTGAGTATCATTGCTTTTTGTACTAGAGGGCTCTCCTTAAGCAAGTCAACTTAACAGAAAGATCCTCTGCAAGAGCAATGTGGCTCTTGACCATGAAGCTACCTGTCTGGTCCCCTTCCCCAATTGTCTTTATAATACAATCTTCTAAGATGGTTCTTAGTCTTCGGCTTTATATTGTAGATACTTAGTTAGCCTTATAAGTGCATATTTAAGTTATTGTAAAGGAAATGATGTTATACAGGAATATATACACAAAGAATACATTAAGCCCTTGGTATTTTAAACTTTTTATATTGGCAGAAAGGATTTGATGTATTCAATGCACTAGATTTGATGGAAAATAAAACCTTCTTGGAAAAACTCAAGTTTGGTATAGGAGATGGCAACTTACAGTATTATTTGTACAACTGGAGGTGTCCAGGGACAGACTCGGAAAAGGTGAGTAAGCTTGCTATGACAGTTTCATACCAGCTTCCTTCAGGATAAAGGGGCTTTAACTATTTCTGGTGTGTGTGTGTGTGTGTGTGTGTGTGTGTGAGAGAGAGAGAGAGTGTGTTTGTGGCTTTTATCTATTTCTGGTGTTTGTGTGTGTGAGAGAGAGAGAGATTGTAAATGGAATCAGTTAACTCAGTCCCCTACTCCTAAAGGAGGAAGGGGACTTTGTTTTCTGTTGTTAGTGGTGTTTTTTTTTTCCTGTGTGTATGTATATATAATATGTGGGTACAAATGTGCTACAGCATATATGGTGGTCAGAGGACAGCTATGAGGAGTCAGTCAGTACTCGCCTTCCACCAGGGCTTCAAGGACTGAACTAAGGTCATCAGGCTTGTGTGGCAAGTGCCTTTACCTTCATAGCCAGCCCAAGGGAACTTTTAAAAACACAGATATAGTGTGCTCTATTATAACTCAATTTCCTCTTCCATTTGGTCTTATCCCATTTTTTTCTTTTCCTTTCTTTAGGTTGGACTTGTTCTACAGTAGGTGGATATGTTACTTCTAGAAGGCTGACATTCTCATTTGTTAATACTCTATTTAGTGAATTCTGGAACTGCCATTCCAAAGAAGAATCAAAGCACAAGTTGAGTGAAATTGAAGTAGTTGTTAACAATCAGAACAGATGGCCAATAGTACACATATCTAGTTAGGATGGTGAGAGCCAATCTCTGCTGCTTACTGATGTGTGGGAGGGATGAAGGTGTCCACAGAGTTCTCATGGTAAAGAGAGGATGTTTTTCTTCCACTCTAGAAGTGGGATTGTTTCTCTGTGAACCAAACAGAAGTGGTGGCATCATGTTAAGAAAACCTTTGCTGTTAAGAGAGTCACTGCTGCTTTTCTTTTATTAAGTGGTGATATACTTGTATAATGGAACAAGGATCCACATGTGTATCACCTTACATAATGCTACTGGGAATGTTTATAGAATTGACATGTGGTAGATAATTACGTATGGAGCAATATGAAAATGTACCAGTGACTTAGCACATTTATTATTCATAAGAAGCATAGTAGCCAAATCAGCAAACATACAGGTCTATCCCATAAGCATAGTAGCCAAATCAGTAAATACACAGGTCTGTCCTTTGCTCTTCAGCAGATCAGTGGATTGTTTCAAAAGCAAAATTTGGGGCAAATGTTCAGCATGCTCACTAAAGAGTACACACCCGACTGACCAGACCTTGAGACTGTTTGCAATCTCATTACTCAGCAGTGTCAAGGATGTGTGAGGGAAAGGAAGGAAAAGCTGTAAGGTCAGATTAAATGCCCAGAGGAGTGTAGGAGTGCTGTCAGCACACAGATGGTCTGAATGTTTTTATTATGCAAAATTGCACATGTTCCTTTATGCTGACTTTAATTTATCATGAAAATTGTCATGCTAATGGGAAATGTCTTACTTGTAAATACGTATTCATAATTTTGTTACTGATGTTTTTACCTAGAATTTGAAAAACAGAAGTTTCACAGTGTACATATGTGTATATGCTGCCACTAATCCAAGGCAAAGTCAAATACTAAATAAGGCCCTTGTCAGATGCCGCAAAGTAGATACTTCTTCCTGCCTTTACTACAGTGCCTCCGCCCCAGTCCAGAACACTGCTTCAGACAACATGGCATTTCCTTCCCTACTAGAAAGGACTCACCAAATGTTACTTTTAGGTTGAGTCTTACCTGTTGGCTGTTCTATACAGCTAGCAAGTTAGAATGGTTGTTATTTTTTTTTTTTGAATGATTAGGGGAAATGGCCAAAACAAATGACATTTTGTAGCATGCAAATCTTAGGAAATTCAAAAGTTTTATCAGACTACAGCCACATCTTCATTTATGACCTACTCATGCTACGAAGGGAAATTAAGTAGTTGTGATAGACTGGATTGTATTGCCTGCCAAGTTAAAATGGTCGCTGTCTGGCCTCTTACTCTTAGCATATTTATGGACTGAGGTCCTAAGAAGTAGGCTACGAATTGTGCCAGACCTGAGAGCACCACTAGAGGGGGCACCTGGGCCTCACAAGTGGTGCAGGAGTGGGACCAGTACTGTCCCTGAAGACACATGGCAGATTTATTTCGTATGGTCCATGCCCAACTGTCACATTTTTAACAGAACATCTTCAGAAAATACTACCTATTCATTGGAATATTGTTTAGAAAGACAGTATTAGGTAAGCGAGTTTAGTGAATCTGGATTTACAGCTCTTTGGAAATTGTTTCACTCATTTTTTGTCTTAAACAAATTGAGTTTTCAGGTAGAAATGCCAGTCAGGAATTTTTTCATGGGCTTATTTTCCTCACAAGGAAACTTTTAAACCACCCCTTTAGAGGTTTACTGCACATTGCAGTTGTTAAAGAACTCATCACTTTAAATACACTAATAGTTAACATTGGCATATTCATAATTTAAGCACATGACCGGTATTTTACAAAATCAGTAACCAGTGCAACTGCTCAGATATAAAATAGCTGTTAAAACCAGATACAAATGCAAAGTCTCCAGAGTTGTTTTTAAGTTACACTGCCCTGTCTCTATATCCAAAATGTATTATAAGGTTTCTTTCCTTCAAAAAACGGAAATTTGTCAGATGGAACAAAGGTGGCACAGCCCATGAGTTCAACCAGAACTTGAGGTAAAAGTTTTAATATCCCATTTACTTCCTCCTAGAATGATTTTCAAGACATAGTCAGTTCCTATCCAAAGCACTGACAGCTCCATTTCCTAGCCAGAAGACCCATTGAATCTCTCCTCTTGCCACATTTCACCTAAGTTACTACTGTAGTTAATTTTTGTTGTTAGTTTTACTTTTTTTGTTTTGGTGCTGGGGATCAAGCCAGGGATTATGTGTGCTAAGTACATGTTCTACCACAGAGCTATACCCCCAATGTATTTTGATAGATGTTAAGTATTGCAAGGAAATTAATGATATACAAGGAGGGAATTCTTATTGAAATAACCATATCAGGCTTTTTCCCCCTGTATCAGTCAAGCCTTTCTCCAAGCTTGTGTCAATGCTTACCTACAAAGAAAGCCAAATTACCACAAAATAAAAATGGTATGCCGCTTTTGAAGACAGTGTATTGCTTAGCATTTAGTGTCTCTCCCTTACAACTGAGTACCTTCTCCAGTTGTTTCACCCACCAATGTCTGTGGCCCATTTTCCAAGTTTGATAGAGAAATGTTAAGTGCTGTAGGAAACTGATGTTCTTGCAAGCAAGCATTGTACCAGCCTTTAAAGCAGTAAATTTATATGCGCATGGACATTAGTCTCAATAAACTTTGGTTTTGTTAATCATCGTTTTTGAGTGTTTTTTGTACTTCATGGTTTTGTTTCAGAGTTCCACCCAGTTAGAAAGACTTGCTGTATCTGAAAGAACAACTCCATGCATGATCCTAAGAATATATGTAAACATACTTGACTTTATTTGTTATAAACCTTATTTAGACCATATCCTTTCATGAAATGCTAAGTTTGTACAAACTAATTTGAAACGGATTTTTTACTTTTGGGTGGTTTCCTTATCTTATTAGGGTTGGGAATGAGTTTCTTTATTTTAAGGGGTTGTAGTATTGCAGCTGAAGCCTGCCCACCTTCAGCCATCTTTCTCTTACTAAGTTTTGTAAGGTCATCAAATGAAGTGTCCAAAATCTCTTTGTCCTGGCTTTTCAACAATTCAGTCTCTAAATCATCTTTAGGATCTTGGGTTCTGTCTTGAAGCCATGGTACATGTAAGCTGGGCACCCTGGGAATGATGGCTCTTACTTCCTCAGCAAAGTCCATGGTGTTCTTTCTGAAGCCCAAGGCTAGCACACATTTTAAGCCAATGACAGGAGCAATTCTCTGGCTGAGCTGAGGAACCTGACAAGCAGGAACGGTTCTGCTTATACTCAGCTGAATCATGTGTGAGGTCATGATGGCAGGCTTGACTGACTTGCACACTAGAACCAGAAGCAGTTCATTCCTCTCCAGAGCTCTGGTGACTTCATTAACACCAATGACCAGCTGTTTTCTGATATGGGCCGGTGTCCACCCTGACACCTGTAGATTCCCATCATGCTCCTTCTCTTTCAGATCCTTACTAATCTCAACATCTGGGGTACATCTTTGCTTTTCTACAAAAGGTGTTTTCTTCCTTTTCTTATCTTCAATTTTCTGAAATCCAACTGATTTAAACTTGTCTTCGAGGGTCTGTAATATGAAGTGTGTGTCCTCTCTCTCCAAGGTGCTCCAGGAAATGACATATGGGTTGTTCAGTGATGTCTTTACAACCAGAGGTCTAGTCTTCCGAATAGATCCCCTCTTTGGTGCTTGAGGGGCTGCGGCCATCTTGAAAACCCTTCAGAAAGAAGCAAGATGATGAGATTCTCATGTTAGCAAGGCATGTTCTGAGAGTATTTTGGTTATATTCTCCAGTCTCGTTTTTTTCCTCCAGATTGATATACTGTAATAGCAGGTCTAATTCTACAGGCCCAATGAGGTAACCAGAAACATAACTTCTATGGTAAAATGACCTAATTTTAATTTCCCCTACTTTTTTCATGATAAACAGGCAATGTGTTAATTTGTTAGCTTCTTCTGAACTCTAGCTGGACTTCTACTCATTTATTCTTAAAAAATTAATAACATTTAATAGGTTTGTGGATCACATCATAGAGCACAAGTGGGGTCAGAGGTTCTCTCCTACCATGTAAGTCACAGGTGGAACTCTGGACACAGGCCTTTATTCTCTGAATCATCTCAAGGGCCCCTCATTTATTCATTTATCAGCACATATTCACTGAGCTTCTCCATTGGGCAGATGGTGTTCTAGGCACAGCTGCTGTTGGGCAACAAGACCCTGTGTCTGCCCACACAGAGCTTATACTCTATATAGTTTCTGAAAGTAATAACCTATTTCCATGGCTAAAACTTCTCCTCTGTACTTTGTTAAGTCTCCTTCCTCCCAGGATCCCCAAGTTCCTAAAACACTTGGGATATACTGGCACATTTTTCCCTTTACATGATCACATGACTACTGCTTTGGCAGGCAATTTCATGAAAATTAAAAAAAAATTGTGATGAAATAAAGATTAATCCATTAGGGAGAAATAAAGGGCTAGGCTCCTTCCAAAAGCATATTAAAAGCCATTGGCCTAGTCATAATCTAGAAACTATGGTATTAACCTTACAGAGTTAGTTAGGGTGTTCTCATTCGCTCTCTAATTGAGCATTCATTCAGATTTCAGATTCCAGATTCCCTTTCCCAAAGGCAACTGCGTACTTCCTTCTCATTCCTAGAGTTCATCTGAGAGCTGTAAAGACCCAGTTGACAAACTTTAAGCAAGTCCCCTCTGATTAAGGGCACTTTCCACAACCCAATTCCCAAACACATCTGTAGTGTGTGGGTGGGTTAGGAAGCAGACTCACAGTCCAAACTGAGAATTAGTTTTTCTGAAGACTTCAATCATGGCTTCACCTCAGAAATAACGACTAGCTTTTAAGGACATACGGACGGCTTATTCTCACCCTAGAGCTATTGAGCTGTGGGAGTGCTGCGGAGCCATGGGGGCTGGTAAGATGCCCAGGTGAATCGGGTTGCCTTTCCAAACAACAGCCCTAAGAAATGGTGTTGCAGACTCATTCCCCATCCTGATTCTTCTAGTCACCTGCATTCCAATGAGACCTGCAGCCTTGGTCCCATCAGTGCTGCCCACTGGTATTAATACTTCTTCCTTCCCCACACTGCACTGCACTCCCCCAGTCAATTCCTTATTAGCTCTGTGCTCCCCACAAACTCAGATTGAAGAACAAAAAGTCATCCAAATCTAGTGAGATGATTGCCAGAAACTGGCAAGATAACGGCCCCACTACAGTTTTTTTCTTTTCCTTTTTTTTTTTTTTTGTTATATTTTTCGAGATAGGGTTTCTCTGTAGCTTTGGAGCCTGTCCTGGAACTAACCCTTGTAGACCTTGAACCCACAAAGATCCACCTGCCTCTGCCTCCTTAGTGCTGGGATTAAAGGCATGCGCCACCACCGCCCCCTCCCCACTACAGTTTTTACCAAACTGCAAAATAGTTACTGTATATGACTAAGCCATCCATCGGTGTAAGAGGGACACTCACACTTAGATGTGCTGCAACCAAGGGGCAGCAAGATTGGGATCACTTTTCTGATACACAGAACCTGAAAGGGGAGCTTTAAAAAGCTATGTCTGCATAAGGTGACTGCCATGCAATATGACTTTTTAAAATGCTGAATAAGAACGGAGCTTCACAGACAGAAAAACAGGATGGACTTGCAAGTGCCTTGTCATCTTATGTCTGCAAGCTGCTACTGCCTATAGGATCAACTGCAAACTCAAGGGTTTCCTTTTTTACCCTTCCATTTCTCATAAGCTTTTCTCCTTTGACCCACCACGCATTTTATAGACTCGGCCTATTTAATGAAGCTTCTGGTTTCTCATGTCCGTATTCGCGTATACCCTGCCTAGGATACTACTCACATACCACCACATCGTTTCTTCATCAAATTCTTAAGGACCATATTTGATGCCTGAAGCCATTAGGCTTTTTAAAAGCCTCTGAGGGGTAATAAGAACGGCTCACTTTAAACCTAGAGTAGTGAGAAGGCAGGAGAGGCCTTTTCCTTAAGAGTCAGGAAAAGACTTTCTGGAGGAAGGGAACGCTATCTAAGAATTGCTTCCAAACGAAGTAGGAAGGGGGCAGCGGCGAATCCCAGAAGAGTATTAAAGCAAGTTTAGTGTCGCTGGGACAGAGGTGCTGGACTTGGAGTTACCGAGAAAGACAAGATGGTGGGCTCTAGAGTCTTGCAGTGTTTAACGCGATTAGAAAGGCGTCACAGAAAGACGCTGACTTTCCTGGAAAGGCTGTCAGCAGCACAGAAGCTCCCGTGGTCTCGGGAGACTCAGGGATACCCACGTTACACCACACGAAGGAACGCCCCCTCCCGGGGTGGACCGTGAGAATAGTTGGAAAGGGCCGCAGGGAGACCAGGAGCTGGGTGGTCGCAGAAGCGGGCGCAGCCCCTTTCCCACCCGCCCCCGCCCCGCGGTAACCGGGATGCCCAAGGGCTGGGACTCAGACCACAGGCGCGTGCCCACCTTTGCAGAAGCTCCCTGCGGAAACCACGTGACAGATGGATTCCTTACTGCGACTCCACTGAGAGCCCCAGTGCCGGCTCCACGTGCGCCTGCGCAGCGCCTGCGCAGCGCCTGCGCAGCAGGCTATCCCTGGCTGCCTGCCCTCGGCATGACGTCACACCCAATAAGGGACTTAAACTGCAGCTGGCGACAGATCGCCCCAGGGTGGGGGCGGGAGAAATCCCTAAGCACGGAACAAAGCTCTGGAGCAGCACTGCGCAGGCTTTTGGTCTGTCTCGCGAGAGTCAGCCGCTCTCGCTCCGGACTGCTTGTTTAAAGATGGTGAACCAGCCAGTTCTTGGATCCTGGCTCTTTCTGGTTTTAGCCCAGTTGCTTTAGCCTTGGAACTCTGGTCCGCTATCTTTTTTTGTTCTAGGATCACAAAGCTCCAGCCCTTTCAGCCATCCATTCTCTGCACATGTCCTGCGCCACGAAAATTAAATAAATAAGGGTTGTAGGGTTGAATGTAATTACGATTTATGTCATCTTGACAGCCCAGCATGTCTCTTTAAAATCATAGTATCCTACCCTGGTCCTCAAAGACCCATTTCCATCTAATAAGGCATAGTCCATTCATTACAAACTTTCTAGGAGTGAAATTGCTGGCTTATGCACTAACTCAGTATTAGCACATAAGGAAATAGAAACTTTTTAAAGAGTAAATGGACCACCTTGTATCCCCAAAGGCAGCATTTGAGGTGGACATCTGTTACATATGCCACGTGTTTCACCTCAGATCTACGGTATATATTTGACCCCCTCTGTACAACTAAACCTTCAACTCATGTGGCCAGAAATAAGTAGAAAACAATGTTTAAACACTCATCAAATAGTTGGTAGTTTATTAGACACTTGAATTCACTGACATCTCCTAAGTGAGTTCTTTTACTATTTCAGAACGCATCTACAAAACCCACCCACATGCTAACAGACACTGCCCTACTGGCAGGCATCCTGGTGGACTGGAAACGGTGTGCCATGGTTGTGATTCATTTCCATATTGACTAATGATGCTGATCATCTTTTCCTGTACTTATTGCCCAACTGTATATTTTCTTGAAGAAATCTCTATCAAAATCCTTTATTCAATTTTAATTGCACCATTTATATTTATTGTGTTGTGTCTTGTTTGAACTTATCATAGTGAGTAAATGTGCAACTTTCTTCATGTTTGTTGAATTACTCTTAATATAACTTAGATGATTTCTTCTCATTTACCCTCCTCGTTCCTCTATTTCAAACTGACTATTAAAATATTGTATCTCTTCTGGGTTCATCTTATATGCTTCTCAAGTTTACATTCTGCTTCAGTTTGCTTCTCCTTCTCTTTTGTACCACACACGATTGGTTTTGATCCATATTTCATCTTTTAGCATTGTTATTTTGTTACTCAACCATATGACTGTTTTCAAAGATTTAGCACGTATTTCTCTTATTGGAATGCCTCATGATCTCTTATATATATATCACTCAATACTTCTTTCATAAGACCACTTTTTCCTTTTCATTTCCCATCCAAGCAATATCCTGAGTACCCACTGTAAGTCTGTGTGAGGAAAGAGGGGGAAAAATAAACAATGAATCAAAAATCTTCCTGAATGGTATACTCTCCCAGAGGACCTGCACACAAACAAGTTAGAATATATTAAGTACCAAGAAATGCTAGAGAGAAAGACACAAAAGAAGACTCTGATGAAACACTGACCTTTTGGATGTTGGACTTTTTAGCCACTTAAGTTAGTACATTACATAACGTTTTGTTATTAGTAACAAGGATTAGGTCTGACACAGAAGAGGGCAAGGAATGGCTATTAAAGAGGGCTAAAGACAGCTCAAGATAAATAGTAATTAGGCTCTGGACACAATTGTAGTTGTAATCATATACAGCATGAACTAGGAAGTGGGTTGGCTAATCTCAGGAGGGGGTCTCTGTACTGGAGCAGGCTCAGGTCAGTATAGTCCTGGCTGAAGAAGCTGCAACCAGTACTTTCTGCACATGGTGATTTTACTGCAGGTCACCCACTTGTCAATATCTGTACTCCAGCCAGAGGAAGACGTTGGCATTCCTGTGCGTAAGACACGTGGGGGTGCCAGTGTCAACTGTACACATTCATGCGGGACTTCAGCTTCACATTGTTCAGCTATGGGTCTCTGTATTTGTTCCCATTGGCTTATGATGCTGAGGAAGGAATTGCTCTGCGTATGAGTATAGCAGAATGTCACTGGGAAACATTTTATTGCTATGCTCCTTTTGCAGAACCAGTATTTGGTTTCCCCTAGGTCCCCGGCTTATCTAGACTCAGGTTCTTAGCCACCTAAGCAGTGGTGGGTAGGGGTTACATTCAATAATCCAGTTAATCCAGTCAGATATTGGGTGGTTACTCCCACAAGCTTTGTGTCACAATTGTGCAGTGTTCCTTGTAGCCAGGTCATCGCTGTAGATGGAGGAAAGATTTGCAGCTGGGTTGATGTTAACCTTTCTCCTTTGGTGACAGGCAGAGTCCCTTCCAGGACCACTAGCTCTAGTCAGTATGGGTTAAGGCTCTAGGTAGGCAACAGCTTGACGTCTCTGTGTTTATTGGGGTGTGTAGGTGTTGTCCTCAGCAACAGGACATTACCGTTAGTTTGTGGAGAACACCCATTAACCTTGACAATAGCCTGGTTTCTTCAGGGGTTCCCATGGGGCCACTTTGGCCAACACTTCAATCAGATGTCACCCACTCCCAGTACTGGAAGCTTCATTAGTGACTACTTGATCATGTGGGTGGCCTTTTTAATGTTTCGTGCATTTGGTTTACAAAAGTATTTTATTGAGAAATTTTGAATCTATTTTCATTAGGGAGATTGGTCTGTAATTGTCTTTCGTTGTTGAGTCTTTATGTGGTTCGGATATCAGGGTAACTGTGATTCATAAAATGAACCAGACAATGTTCCTTCTGTTTCTATTTTGTGAAATAATTTGAGTATTGGCATTAATTCTTCTCTGAAGGTATGGTAGAATTCTGCACTAAACCATGTAAAACCATCTGACCCTGTGGATTTTCGCTTGGGAGACTTTTAATGACTGCTTCTATTTCACTAGGGTTTATAGGTTCATTTAACTTGTTTAACTGATCTTGTTTTAACTTTGATAGGAGGTATATATCAAGGAAATAATCCATTTCTCTTAGCGTTTGCACCTTGGCAGAGTATAGGTTTTTAAAGTATGTCCTTATGATTCTGTGTATTTCCTCAAATCCTGGAAATTCATCCTCCATATCTATAGGCTTGAATTGCTGTCCCAGAACCATCAGCTGGACTATAGAGATCCCTTCCTTTATAAATCTTATGAGAGTGTTAATGATGCAAAGCCCCTAAGTCAAGGCCAGCAGTGAGAGGACCTAGGGCCCACTCAGAGCCAAAAGGAGTGTAGTTAACCAGGAGGACCAATTGAATGAGGATTTATACCGTATTTTATATGCTTCCTTCCTAGTCTCCTAGTTTTATATGATTAGATTTATGGAGACTTTTATGGCACCTGAGTGGTTAGCATAAAAACAGCATTGTTCACCCAGAGCCAGATATAGACCCCCGATTGAAGGAACAGTAAGTCTAACCCCCTCCTATTCTGGGGGACCAACTCACCTAAAGAAGGGAGTGATTCCTCCAGATGGGTGATGGAATTTCTAGGGTGGCTGTGTCTGCATCTATGGCTGTGCTCGGAATCTTATACTTCTGATCTTGGAGGATGAGAGGTGAGGTTCCAGTGCCTATGAGAATAGATATTAGGAAAGCTGTGAAAACCTCACATTTGGCCTATCCTACTGGTTCTAACTGATGGAGAAGCTCTTCCTCAGGGAAATAAGCTATTTTTGTGACCAGCTGCACCAAGACACAGAAACCCTGAATATCAGTTAAAACTTGAGCATGTATACAGGGAGTTAAACCTGTGGTACTGGCCCACCAAGTATCATCCAGCAGAGTTAAATATCCTGTCCCCCGTGGACTGAGTTTTGTTGCAGAATCAACGTAGTTAGGTGGGGTCCGGCCCATGCAGAGGCTGTTTCCTGTTACCGATTGCAGTGTTAGTCTCCCTCTGCCTGAGTGTTGCCATCTGCTGCATGTCAGGGGAGCTGCTATAACATCCCTGGGTTGCACTCTCCTCGTAATAGTGTGGTCTTGTGTCCAGAGAGAGCAAACAAGCCCCAGCGAGTCTTGGCTTTGAGGCATCTAGAACCAGATAGGTAGCTCTTAGTAGATTAAAGAGGCCTGGATTGGAGGGTTGATTTGTGGGGGTAGAATCAGTTGTCAAAGACAAGGTCTTAGTTATATAGGCTTAGATTTCTTAGGCATTGCTCTTTTTGACATTTGGGTGCTCATTACCTTATTGGGGCCCAGAGGCTTTTGTGGCTGTAGGGGCTGAACGTCTAACCAGAGATGAACAATGTTCCTGGGTCTTCCCCTATTGATCCTCCCACCTGGTCATACAGCCTTAAACCCCAGGCTTTTCCTGAAGCCCAACTGCACATTTTTCTACCAGAATCAGTGAATTGAATTAATATTTGGTTACATGTCCCTGCTCCAGCAAACTTAGTTCACCAAGCACCCAAACATCTTGGTTGGTTTACCTACTTTCCCTTGACAAGGTCTCCATCCTTTGGGGCCTTCTGCCAGATATGACCCCTAGGGACACAGCTCCATGAAGCACAGAAATAGTCACTGATTCCTCCACAGGCCTCTACCTGTCCCCTATGTCTGTTATACCCAGGACAAACATTAAAATGGGTGACTTCTTGTAATGTAGCATCACATACCTCAGTCCAACCATAAAGCATCCCCAAGTAAAAATATAGCTCAGGGAACCAGGTCCCGATAGGGGCTGCATGGGAAGTCCAGCTCAGGATCCTTACCGTGCTAGCATTGATGATTTCATAGTGAGAATAAAGGGTAGGTGGGGGTTGTGGTCCCCTAGGGTGACCTGACTGCAAAGCCCCTCCAGGCACATGCTGAGGAAGCATAGGGACAAGCCCGTCTTTAGCTGGATTGGTGAGTTTCTGAATTCTCAATTTTAAAGGGTCTCATGGATGTGCAATGGCCTCCAAAGTCCAGGGTCGACTTTTTCTGGAGCGTAGCCCTCAGGATCAGCCTGTGGGTCTACAGTCTTCACGTAGGGATGGTGGCTCCAAGCAGGTACCTCGTCTACTGTGACAGCTGTGAGCATTGTCCCTTCCAGCCAGGCTCCGAGGGCTCTTTTCTGTGTTTCTTGATGATCACCCAGGTCTCCTGGCTGGAACCTGTGGGGCACAGGAGGCAGTGCCTTTTTATAGACTGCACACAGCTGAGGCCAGAGTCGTTTCTGCACCCGAGACAGAACTTGAAGAAAGGAGAGAAATCTTGGTCATCAAATTCAGCCAGCAATTCTGCCCTAAGTTTAGGCAGAATGGGTGATGGCCTGACATACATGACCACCAGTGTGGTCCAGCCTAGGGTCTAAGGAGAATTGCAAACCTGATAGGGAGCAAAGGGAAGAGACACCTAGTCACTGCAAGACTGAAGGGGTAATTTGCTTACGTTCTCTGTGTCCCAGTTCGCATGACTCCACTTTTTGCATTAACGAGACAACATGCGGGACATCGACCTACAGCTTCTGCTGTTTTGGCCTTAAGGTCAAAGACCTTAATATGTGCTCTTCTCAAGAGGTCCTGTGTTTTTCTTTCTCCCAAGTGAGTACTCTGTGTATTTGTTGGACTGGTTGAGTGGCAAAGTCTGATGGGAGGATGATCCATTCATCGGGGTCCTGGACCTTCCTTTCTCCGTGTAAGTGTTTGTGCACGAGGGGATTCTCTGGAACCCTTGGTCAGTGTAAGGTGGAAATTCTGGCAGCGTGGGTGTTGCCATCCTTGGTGGTGTGATCAACAGGAGGGCAGCCTGCTTTGTTACCATGTCTGCCCAACTGTTTCCCCTTGAGATTGGGTCCTCTCCTTTCTGGTGCCTGGGGCAGTGTGTGACAGCTATCTCTTGGGGTAGCCATATTGCCTGTAAGAGGTATAATGTCTCCTGTTTGTTCATAATAGTCTTTCCTTCTGCATTCACCATTCCCCTCTCCCTGTGGATGGCACCATGGACATGGATCGTGTCAAATGCATACCAGCTGTCAGTATAGATATTAAGTCTTTCCCCCTTTTCCACGGCAGGGCCTTTCTTAGAGCTATCAGCTCGGCCCTCTGGGCTGATGTCCCAGGAGGTGGGGCCTCTGTCCATATGACTTCTTCAGTTGTAGCTGCTGCCCCCGCATCCCTGATACCATTTTTGATGAAGCTACTGCCAGCTGTTATATCATGCTACCTTAGTCCTTGACAAAGAGGTGTCCTTGAGGTCTGGTCTGACCCATGGAGATGGCTCAGGATGTCCAGACAATCCTGGAGAGGCAGATCCAGGTCCGGGTCTGGGAGCAGGGTGGCAGGGTTCAAGGCACTGCAGTGGGTATATTGCATCCTGGGTGGGTTTAAGAGCAAAGCCAGATAATGAGTCAGCGGAGCATTAGTAAGTTATCTATGAGGAGGATGTTTAAGGACCCCCTCAACTACATGGGGATGGTCACTTTAAGAGTTTGCCCCAAAGTTAGTTTGTCTGAGTCTTTAACTAGTAAAGCTGGTGCTGCAATATGCAGAGGCAAGGAGGCCAACCAGTAGCCACTGGATCCAGCCTTTTGGACAATAAGGCTACTGGCTTTTTCTGTGGAAAAGGTTTGCATCAGTACCACTTTGGCCACTCCCTTCTTCTCATCCACACACAGGTGGAAGGGTTTGGTGATGTCTGGTAGCTCCAAAGCCGGTGAAGTCAGTAAAGCCACCTTAATTTCACTGAAGGCCTTTTCTATCTGTGGGGTCTAATTGAGGGGAGTCCCTCATACAGAGGCTGAGCTAATTCAGCAAACCCAGGGATTCAGAGCCTACAGAACCCAGGGGACCCCAGGAATTCTCTCACCTCTTGGCGATTGCTGTGTCTGGAGACACTCTCAATGGTCTCTTTCCTTGCTTTTGACAGCCATCTTTTGTCCCCCCCCTTCAGCATGTATCCCAGGTAAGTCACCTCAGTCAGGCAGAGTTGAGCCTTCTTTGGCTGATACACTATACTCCAAGTCTCCCAAAGTTCTAAGCAGCCCTTCAGTGTCAATTTTGCAAGCTTCTAAGTCAGCTGCTATCAGGAGGTCATTCACACACTGTCAGAAGCTGATGTTGGGCTGGGCTTGTCGGTACTCACTCTAGTCCCCATGGAGGACTCATCAAAGATGGTAGGAGACTTCTTGAACCCTTGGGGTAGTTGTGTCCAGGTCAACTGTCCATTGAATCTGTCCTCTGGATCCATCCACTCAAAAGCAAACATAGGCTGACTGGCTGGAGCCAGTGGCAGGCTAAAGAAGGCATCCTTAAGGTCCAACACAGTGCAGATGACCCGTTCTGGAGGCAAGACACTTAGAAAAATATAGGGATTGGGAAGTGTTAGATGAATGTCCTCAACCCTTCTACACCTCCCGGAGGTCCTGCACTGGTCTATAGTCATTGGAATTGGGCTTTTCAACCAGTAACAGGGGCGTATTCCAGGTCCCAGGTCGCCGAGGCACTTAATATGGGCAATGATTCCCTGTGGGCCTCTCTGGGCATTGGGTGCTGTTTGACATGCATTGGCATTACACCAGCCCTCAGTTGTATTAGTAGCGGGGTGTTGTGCTGCCATCCCAGGTCCCCCGGTTTCTGCCCATGCTTGAGGAATTTTTGGGAGCCAATTTTGAAGCAGGTCTCTACTGTCTCTTTGATTTGGGGCCCACAAAAAAATTGTACTCATCCACTACTGACCTGGTGAGCACGTGTATTGCCTCTCTCTTTTGATCAATCACTGATATTCCAGTCTGGTCAAAATGGATGTGGGCCCCAATTTTAGTTAGTAAGTCTCTAACAACAGTGGGTATGCGCACTCCGGGATGACTATAAAAACGTGGGGCGCTTGGCCCTGTCCTGTGTCCACTGATCTTCCAGTAGTCTATGAGGGCTGGTTCATCCCTTTAGCCTCTTGCAACCAGGACTGTGTTGGTGATATTTTGCTACGGTTTGTTTTAGAATGGAGTGTTGTGCTCCTGTATCCCCCAGAAAATCTATGGGTTTACCCTCCACCTTTAGGGTCACCCCAGGCTTGGGAAGGGGCTCTCAGCACTGTTGCCTTTGATCACTTATTTCTTCCAGTTCCACGACCGTCACTCTTTAGCCCTGTAATTCAGGGCATTTATTCTTTCAGTGACCCAACTTCCTACAGCAGGCATGTTGGTCTTTGTGCAGACTAGGACTATTGCACAGTCCCTGCTTTAGGCCTTTCCCTTCACAGGTGAATCTGCAAAGGTCAATGCCTGTCTTCTAATCTCTGGGCTGCCTGAGGCAGCTAGAAGGATGTTGTGTGCCCCTGTGTCTGTCTTTCTAAAACTCTTGTGAGCCCCTTGGCCTGCCTTCCTTCCAGGATTTCCCTATTATGAAATACATTCTCAGCAGCCACAATGCATCCACCCAACCTCTTACCTTCAAAACCTTTTGTTCTCTGCAACTTACGGCAGATGTCTGGTGCTGTCTGGTTGGCAAAGGCCAGGCTGACTGCAGACCGATTCTTAGGTGCTTCAGATACGAGGATGTATAGGTCTTATAAGCTCCTATCAGCCTCTCTAGGAATGCTCCTGCTGTTTCTTCAGGACCCTTGGAGTATCTGACTGACTTTGGACAAATTTGTGGGCCAATTCGAGGCAGCCTAGAGACCCCCTGTTAGAGTTTGGCAGTAGACTTTTGGCCTCTCCCTACCTTCCTCTGTGCTGAACTCCCAATTGTGTTGTGTCACAGGAAAACCAATATTTATGAGGTCTGCATTGGTGGTAGGGTCTTCAATCTGGGCCTGGAACCAATTTCTGAACCTCTGTTATAATCTGGTCCCTCCCCTCAGCAGTGAAGAGGACTGGAGCAGGTGGAAACAGTCACCCCATGTTGTCTGGTGAGTGGAAAGGACAGAATCCAACAACAGGCCAGTAAGCCTGCAGGCTTTTCAGAAAGCTTAGGACTTTGTCATTCCCAATTATGAAGGTCTCTAGTGGCAAAGGGCCAATGGACTCGGTGCTGCCTGCCCTCAGCATCAGGTGGGCACACAGCACGCATTGAAAGGGCCATGGAGTCTGTCCCAGCTGGTATGTCCTGCCTTTGAGAATGTGCACGTGTAAGACAAGGCTCCTCCATCCCCCCAACCTTCCAATTTTTCCCATCCCAGCACACCTGGGGGTAAAGTGGTTGGATTGAAAGGAACTCTCCAAGTTGCCTGGAGAAGAAAGACAGGATTACAGGGATGCAGTAGACAGTGGTCTGTTCTCCTTTAGTTTTTCCTTTTTTTTTTTCTTCAGTAACAGCCACGAATGCCCCTAAGGGAGGGAGAAAGGGTTTTAGCTGTGCAGGGGTTTTTCTATAAAGTATTGCCAGGTAGTGATATAAGGGACCTGTCAGGATGTTCCTGTGACCCATAGATTATGTTCTTGACTCAATAGACAGTTGAGAGGTCAAAACTTCCCTCTTCTGGCCTTCCTACCTCAAAGGCAGGCCATCATTCCTACAAAAGACAGAGAGTTTTCCTTTTTGGACCACAACTCCTTAGTCTTCAGATGCCTGTAGCCAGATTCTGCCTGTAACCACCTCTAAGTATGGTGGTCTCTGAGCCTCTGCCCTCTCTTCACGAAATACATTCAAGATGAATAGAGAATTGTGTGAAATTGAGCAGAGGTGTGTGGGCCTAGTAGATAATATTGCTCCCTCGATGGGTTCTGAGAAGGGTCAGCCAACAGGAAGCTATCCTCCACCATACAACAGGCCTGAGCTCCTGGGACTATAGTGCAGGAGGGAACGTAGGAACCTTCAAGTTCAGTCATATTTCAGAGCAAAGTCATGGCTGGCAGAGTAGGAAGAAAGTGACTGATGGAAGACATCTAACTGGTTGGAGACGGTCAAGCAGAGCCCTGGCTGGAAAAGAAAGCTGTCACAGGAGTCTGTGTTTTACGTCATTTGCCCAGTCTCTCTTTGCATGCTGGGGTACCACACCAGTGCATTCAAACAAGCACAAGATGAAGATATTCAGAAACATGGCCAGAGAGATGACTCAGTCAATGAAGTGTTTGCTGTGGAAGAATGAGACCTGAGTTTGGATCCCTGGTGACCCATGAAGGCCAGTAATAACAGCGCATGACTCTAATCTCCTTGCTACTGAGGGCAAAGATAAGATGATATGAAGGATTTATTGGCCAGCCAGTCTAGCAAAATAGGTGATCTCTGGGTTCAATAAGAGACATTGCCTCAAAAAGCAAAAATGGAGAGCAACAGAGGATGGCCAACATTGCCTCCACAAGAAATGTGCCTACACATGCACACATACACATGCATACACCACACACATGAATGCACAAACACACAGAAACTGTAAAAAATAATCAGGAAAAAAGCTGTCCCTGTTATAAGTCCATGTAAATGTTTTCCTATTGTTATGCAATGGAATGGGACAGCTGTCCATACAATGTGAACACGGCCTTAGGAGTTGAAATGATCTAGAGAGGGTTTAAGACTTATGTGAGATGTAGGTGGTGAACTCTGCCCATCATCCAGCTCCCAGATAACCACATGGAGACTTCTTATTCATTATAAAACCTTGGCTGATAGCTCAGGCTTGTTACTGACTAACTGCTGCAATTTCAATTTACCCATTTTTTTCAATCTACAAGTGGTCACATGACTCATGACATTTAACTGTCTTCTTGCATGTCTTGTCCCATTTCCACCTGACTGGTGACTCTGCCCTTCTTTTTCCAGAGTTCTGGCTGTCTGGTTCTCCTGCATATACCTACTACAGCCTAACTATTGGCCATTTAGCTCTTTATTAAACCAAGGGAGAGTAGCACATCTTCACAGTTTCCCAATGATTATCGTACAACAGGGAAAGAACATATAGGTTACTGCAAACACTCCACAATTTTCTTCAAGGGATTGAGCATCTACAGGGATGAGTTACATTGTTATGCAGACCCAAATCTAAGCATTGTGAAGTAAAGCCCTTTGTACAGAATGGCAGAGGATTTATACATAACCTATACACTTATGACCTATACTTAAAACCACTCCAGATTGCTTCTGAGACAGAGTAAGTGCAGTTTGCATAGTTGGTAGACTGTATTATTTAGGGGTTATTTATAGGGAAAGAAATTTGTATGTATTCAATACAAATGCAAACTGTTTTACTAATATTTTTGTTCTAAGGTTGGTTGAATTCACAGATGTGGAACTACAGGAGTCCAGGACAGACTGTGTGCATTAATTATTTATGTGTATATCTACATACATGTACACAGCACTGTGTTTATCTCTCTATATATTCTATTGGTAGTCTGCTATGAATATTTCCAGGTAATGAAAAATCTAATGTAGTTTTTTAAAGCATTTTCCCTCTCTCTCTCTCTCTCTCTCTCTCTCTCTCTCTCCTCTCTCTGTCCCCTTTTTCGCTCCTTTTCATTTCCTATTGTGCTTGTCTAGAGTAGACACTGAAAATAACTGAGTAAAACTTCCCTTAGGCTGCCAAAGCCCACAGCACTCTGGATCCATCAGGGATGAGTTGTGTGTGCATTGGTGTACTCTTTGGCAGGGTCCTAGACTGGGAATGAGGTCACAGGACAGGGAGCAATAAAGTTTGCTAGTGGAAGCTTCAAGTTTCTGGCTTCAAACCTTCCTCTAAATCTTTCTGCACATTCAACAGAGAGCCTGGTGGGTTTTCTTTTTCTCTTTTGTGCAACAAAGTTGGAGAACTGTGAAATGAAATTCTTTAACCTGTAGGAAGCAGCCAGCAGCAGGCAGTAGGAACCCACAGGAGCTGTTATCATTAGAAAATCTCAGGATGAATGGGGCCAGAGGGCTGGGAGCATCTAAAGCTCCTCAGAGGATGAGCCCAGAACTGTCAGAGACTCCCTCCTGGTGATACAACAGAATCCCCAGCAACGATGGCTCATGCCTTGCCTTCTATGACTTTGTTTGTGTCTTTCAAGATGAGGAAGCATTCACACTTGAGCAGACCTGCGCACCACTGATGAGACAAAAGGAGTCCAAAATAAGCTGAGGATTTCAGCTCCCTTCCTTCTCCAAAACAACAGCCCCTGTTCAGTGTCAAGCTTCACAAACAAGGGTGCAGTTCACTTTGACTCAATGAGTGTCCCAAGGGGAACTCTTTGGACCTGACCTCCTCATCTGCTTTCCTGCCCTTGGTGTTTCCAGGTGAGTCAGGTGACTTCTCACAGCCTGAATTCCCTGGAGTGTGCACCTAGGGACTGTGCCAGGTGTTTCTTAAGACAGCCTATTTCTGGCTCAGCTTTAAGGCATTAGTATCTCTTGCCACTGGTGAGGCTTAGGATTGGTTAAAAAGAAATGAACCTGCTGGGTAGTGGTGGTACGTGCCTTTAATCCCAGGACTTGGGGGGCAGAGACACATAGATCTCTGTGAGTCTGAGGCCAGCCTGGTCTACAGAGTGAGTTCCAGGACACCCAGGGCTACACGCAGAAACCTGTCCCCTGCCCCCCAAAATAAAACAAAACAACAACAAAAACCAAACAAGCAACAACTAACCTGCTGGAAAAACCCAGCACAGGCAGTCAGGCACACCAAAGGAAGAGGACAAATAAGAGCGAATAATAAGCTGCCATATTGCTGGCTCATGGAGAGACAAGAAGATGCAAAGAGGAAGGGCCAGGCCTGAGCAAGAGACAGTCTACTGAGCTAAAGTCCTCAACTCACCTCCAGACCACACCCAGTGCAGTGTACACATGTTCTAACCTTTTCCAGATGGAGTCTAGACTGAGCTGTGGTAAACTGGAGTTAATATGTTTGGTATATGCATGAGTATGTGTGCAAGAGCACTCACTCTGGTGGGGACATGTGGTAACCGGAGACTGACTTTGAAACATCTTCCTCGATTGCTTCCCACCGTATGTTTTGACACAGTCTCTATCCGGGCCACCCAGAACCAAAATGACCACACAGAAGCTATTAATTACATCACTACTTGGTCCATTAGCTCTAGCTTCTTATTGGCTAACTCCTACATCTTAATTTAACCCATTTCTATTCATCTGTAGAACACCACGAGGTCATAGCCTTCCAGAAAAGTTTCAGCACATCTATCTCTGGCGGCGGATCCATGGCGTCCCCTGACTCCACCTTTCTTTCTCCCAGCATTCAGTCCAGTCCTCCCCACCTACCTAAGTTCTGCCCTATCAACAGGCCAAGGCAGTTTCCTTTATTCATTAATGCCAATCACAGCACACAGAGGGGACTCCCACATCAGACCCTCTTGGGGATTTGCTTGAACTGCCTCATGGTGGCTTCTGTTAAAAAAAAAATAAAAAATAAAAAAAAAAACAAAAAATAAACCATTCCTTCTACATTGTATAATCTAGTAGACACTTCAAAGACTAAAATATATGTTCACTGATGTTTATTCTTCCTGCATGCAAGTGATTTTAGGTTGACATTTTTGTTCAAGTTCTTTGCCAATTTAAACCAGCTGTACCCCACAGTCTTGTCTGCAGAAGGGCCTCTAAATAACAAAAGGGAAAATCCCAGAATGTTTGGCTAACTTGACACTGTGGGATCACGAAGTCTGTCTGGAGTGCAGCAGATCATTGTGATCCTGGCAGAAGGTGTCAATGGTCACACCCACGTTTTGTGTCGGTCCCTCAAGACAGGAAAGGATGATCAGCCTGAGGATGTGAAATTCTAAATTGTTTGACCTTTATCCAGATTTTGGCTGATAAAGTTTGTATTCACTTGGCCACCACACAAAATCATCTGTGACCCAATTTACTATGTAACTTGTAGCTTAATATTACAGGATAATCTTGTAGCCATCGATTCAACCAATCACAGCAATGATGCTTTAGCCAATCACAGGCTACCAATGAATCACATGGTGGGACGTGCTGCCTGCAGCCAATCGGACTGTTTCTGAACTGCTTGCTGCTCTTTGGCGGTTTAACTGCCCAGTCTTTGGTGCTGCTGGATGGAGAAGAGGTCTGCCCTTGTTAATCTAACTGCTGTCAGGTGTCTGTAAGGATCCCCACCCAGACACTAGCAGAGAACCTGTCTTTGTCCTCCTTGGCGTTTGCTGGGAATTCAGAGGTGCTGGCCCCGTTGAGTCTTGAATGAGAAGCTGAGTTGCCCAGCAGTATAGAAGTCACAGTATCTGGGGCCTCTGACCTCCCGGAGCTCAGTGTTACATTGTTAACTGTAGCCCAGCCTGAGAGCCTTGCAGCATCTGGCATTGGGAGGAGATGGTGACAGTAGGTTTCAAAGCCTGGGAGGGGTGGAGGAGGCTGAGGGGGCCAGGAAGGGGAGGAGGTGGCTAGGGGAGTGCAGACAGGGAAAACTGAAGGGGTCCTTGGAATTCTGGCTCTACACCACACCTGTGGGCTCCCAGGAAGGTGAAGGCCTCCACGTTGTGGGTTAAATAGACACCACATCCAGGTTTCTGACTCACCCTCCCCAAAGCCAGTAAGGGTGGAGTTTCTCTCTGATTTCACTGTCCATGTCACCTGCTCTGTTCCAGATCCTTGTTGTCACTTGAGAGGGATACAGAAGAGGTTTCGTGTGTAGTCCTATGCATACATTTTCAGCTTTCCAGTCAGGTGAGCCCACAACTATCAACACTTTGTATTTCTTTCAGTGCCATTTTCAATCATTCACCTTATTGAGCAATTAAGTATAAATTAGGGTTTGTGTGGCTTGGCTTTGCCTAACTGCAATTAGTGTAAGGAAGGATTCTGAAGGCAAGCTTGTCGGGGCTGAGCTGTAATGCTTGATAGGTCTGTTCATTCCATTTCAAAATCAGGAAATTTATACCTGTATGGGCTTTGGCATGGGACCCCATCTTGAGTTGAGGAGCATCTGTATATGGTTTCAAGATTTCAAAGAAACAATCTGAGGGAAAGGGACTTTAGAGCCAGGGCTTCTCTCCTTCCCTACCTTCTCCTCCCCCTCTCATCACACACATCTCAAAGGAGGTGAGGATATCTGCAGCAAGCAGATACCTTGGGGGCACAGTTTTGAAAGGGCTTTCCAGTGGCACAGTCCTGTAGGACAATGCCAGCGGCCGGGCAGTGATGTGCTCAGGCCCAAGCCTTCTGGATCCTGGGAAAAAGTCTCCAGCAATTCATTGCTTTGAGACTTACCCTCATCTCTCCAGATTCCGTGGGGAGTGCTCACTCACAGGACTCTTCCTCTTCTTTGCCCTCCAGCTCCCTGGTATCCCTGCTGCTTGATGCCTGGGATGTCACACTGATCTCCTGAACTGACACGTTGCTCATTTCTTCTACAGCCACATTTCACTGTCCTGTGACTCACAGACACCCTTGACTAGGCTTAGATTTGGCTCTGGATTGTCTGTCCAAAGTCTAAGATCCGTATCACTATGCCAGGATATGCCCACGATGCTCTGTTAGGTGGACACAAAAGCCATACTGTACTTATGGTTAATTCTGTTTCATTACTTTAAATTAGGAAAAGCATTTGCTTTTCCAGATTGCACAATTATGCAGTGCCTCAGACAGTGAACAGGGATGCCTGGGGCACGTGTTGCCAGTACCCTGTTTTGAGTGGCTGTCTAGGGACACAGTTTCTTTGCACATAGGTGGACCATAGCACATTTGTCTGGGAAAGGTTGTCTCTAACCTTAGGATTGGCTTGGTGAACACAGCTAGTGTTTGTTTATGTTTTTTTCTATCAACAGAGGTCATGGGGTCATGTCCTTCAGTGGCCTGTGGGGGGTGAATAGTCTGCTCATACTGATGCTTGTGTTTGTTCATGGCTGATAAACCATTGACTTTCTGTGGAGAGTTCTCCTGCATCGATTTTTGGGGTCAACATGACAATAAAAAGCCTTTTAACCTGTCCCCCACATTCTTTTCATTCTTATTTGTCTTGTAGGCTTCTCCAGGCTTCGTCTCTATAAGCTATATGTCCTGTCTGTGATTTCTGTATTCAGTTTTGTCAGTATTTGGACAAAACATACGGCTATGCCGTGCGTCCTGGGGTTTGGAAATCTCAGGGACATTCCCTTCTCTTGAGAAGGAAGGATAGCTATCCTGGAATGGTGACTTGGTTGTAGTGGGCACAGTCTTGAAGCTGGACTGGGACGTCCTGGCAGCCAGGATCTCTGCAGCAAGCAGATCCTCGGGGGCACATTCTTGGAGAATATTTTGTGCACAGTCCTACAGGACATCACCATTAGCCGAGCAGTGAGGTGGGCTCAGGCTCCAGTCTTCTGGATCCTGGGAAAGAGTTCTCGAAGGGGATGGACCCTCACTGGTCCCAAGCGATTCCTTATTGATGGCAGACTCAGTCAGCCATCTCCCCAGCGTCCATGGGGAGCGCCCACTCTCAGGACTCTTCCTTCTGTGCCTCTTCCAGCACCCTGGTGTGCCAGCTACTTGGTGACTGGCATGCCACACTGATCTTCCAAACTGACACCCTTGGTACATTTCTCTCAAATCACACCACTTGTATCCACCACACCCTCACTCTCCTGTGACTCAGAGGCCTCCTTGACTAGGCCTGGATTTGGCTCTGGATTGTCTGTCCAAGATCCAAGAACCGTATCCCTGTGCCAGGCTCTGCCCATGAGGCCCTGTTGGTTGGACACCAAAGTCATACTGTCCTCCTGGACAGTTGTGGGGTCTGAAGGACCCAGAGTCATCACTGCGTGGAGACTCTCTCAGGAATTCTAACAGAGGGCAGAAGGACAGTTATATGTGGACAGAATTTCTATAATGGAAGTTCTTTTTGTCACATCCTCTGCTGGGGCTTTCTGAAAAGGTTTTCTCTGGATTGGACATTTGGACAATCTCTAGAGTTCCAGAAGGAAAAGAGGCATTGCAGGACCATGGAAATGACAAAGCCTTGTTCAAGTTTAAAACAAGTATGGTGTGAGGTAATAAGTTAGAGCTAATGGGCCAAGTAGTGATTTAAATAATACAGTTATTGTATGGTTATTTCAGGGAAAAGCTAGCCAGGTGGCACAGATGAACAAGCAGGCCCTCCTTGCTACATAAAGACAAATTTATTTTAAAAAAAAAAACCTCTAAACAGTTTACAGTGTGATTAAAAATATGCATAGGCTTGGAAGAGAAAAGAAAACAAATAGAGAAAACACTTTTAAAGAAAAGAAATAGAGTAGTTGGGCGTGGTGGCACATGACTTTAATTCTAGCACATGGGAGGCAGAGGCAGGCAGATCTCTTGAGTTTGAAGGCAGTGTGGTCTACAAAGTGAGATCCAGGATAGCCAGGGCTACACAGAAAAAACACTTTCTGAAAAAAAAAACAAAAAATTAAAAATAAAAGAAATAGAGTAAAAAAAACCACAGAAAGTTGGAAAATACACAAAGACTCAGGATTATGTATAATATTGAATTTTCTTTGAATTTTTTTATTGTGACTGAGCTAACTATAGAGAAAAACTTCATTATATGGGCTGAAAAGTTAGGCTAAGATGTATTTTAAAGGTATATTGACTTTAAATTTTGAGTTCAAGTATATGTTACTTTGGGAAAGAGATACTGTGTTTGTTTCCACAGAAAAAGATAACCTATGTATTCCTTCCAGATTAATATTTTAGGAAAAAAAACCTGAAAGGTCTCACTGAACCCTAGAAATTCTTTGCCCAACAATCAGCAGGATGTAGTTTGGGGAAAACAACACCCAAATTTCCAAAATGATTTTTTATGAATTTTTGTTTTCATTAAAAGGGGTTGATTATAATAGGTTAATGGTCATAGTCAATCTCTCTTAAAAAAATAAAAAGGTGGGGGGTGGATATTTAGAGAAATGAATGCTTTTATTGTTATGGACATTGGTTTATTAATACAAATGTACGGTCAGTTTTTTTATATGCATGTTTCTACTCTTGTTTAAGATATGTTTAAACAGCTCATTTAAAAATGTAATGTCTAGTTAAGAAATACAGATTAGTAGGTAGTCTTCTATAGTAATCAAACTTTTAATTACATTCTTTACATTTTCTAGATATATGTAGATATGTAAGATAATCTTCAAAACTTCAAAGACCTACAGAATATGGCATTTAAAATTTTTTAAGAATTTAGAATTTTCTTGACAGTGAGACATGTCTGCTTCTGGCAAAACCAATTACTTCAGAGAGGTTGATGGGCATTGGAGAAACTTGTTAAGGAATTTTCCTTCAATGTGACAAGCTAGCCATTTGGGCAAGAAACTACTCTTGTCTGGACTGCTTAATGGTACGCTGTATAAACTGGACATGCAGGAGCCACAGAAAAATGACTGCTGAACTTGCCAAAAGAAGGTTAGACAGTCATTCAGGGTTCCTGCTCCACCAAAGAAACTGCCAGACATTTGGCAGGACATAGAAGAAAGTGATTGACAAACTGCCAATGTACGCAGAACAGATCTTCAAATGTTCTGCTTCCCTGAATAGACTGCCGGATCTTATGGGCCTATAGGCTACATATAGATGCCCCAACATTACAAAAGAAGTTTGGGTGATTGTCCAGGCAGTGAGATGTATCTGTCATTTCTAGAACTTTGAATGTTGCTTACAAATGCACTTCCTGTTTACTTAGATAATATTGCATCCTTCTAGAGTCTTTGATGGAGTTGAAGACAGATAAAAACAGATAAATTAGATACAAAACTTTAGACTCATATAGATGAAACAGATGATAAAGTATTCACTTTAATTTGCCAAGTAAATAGACTAAATATTTTAACTATAATTCTTCCTTGATAACTGTTTTGTATATGTAATTTCACTATGTTAATGTTAAAACCTTCCTTTTTATTTAGACAGAAACAGGGAGATGATGTGGGATTCCCTTCTGTATGATGTGAATGTTTTGTTACTATTGGTTAATAAAGAAGCTGCATTGGCTAATGGCAGGGCGGAATAGACCTAGGTCGGAAAACTAAACTGAACACTGGGAGAAAGAATACAGAGCCAGGCATATGCCATGTCGCTGTAGAAGGAGAATGATGCCAGAAACTTACCAGTAAGCCACAGTCTTGTGGAGATACACAGACTAATAGAAATGGATTAATTTAAGATGTAAGAGCTACCTAGGAAAATGCCTTACACATTAGCCAAACAGTGTTGTAATAAACATAGTGTTCTGTGGTTATTTGGCTCTAGGTGGCCACGAGATGAAACCGGTCTCCATTTACAAGGACCCTCTGTGGGAACTCCAAAGTGACAAAATTTATGGTGGTATTTCCTTAACTCCTTCAAGCACAACTCAGAAAGCTTGCCCAAACATGTGTAAGTTTCTTCTCAGGTCAAGGGCAGCATTTGGTCAGCATGAGGCAGCTCTCTTGTTATCTGCAGCCCGTGTCTCCTTGTGCTTTACAGAACAAATCACTCCTGCCTCAGCTTTAGTGGGGCTGCTGTGGTTTTCCCAGGAGAGGGGTCAGATCACAGAGGAGTGCAGACACATGGATGACAGCTGCTTGGAGTTTAGACCTGAAGCTCCAGGGGAAGAACCCATCTTCCACGAAGTCATTGATTCATCCCCATATGCACCTGTAGGGTGCTAGGCATCAAACCTGCTGTATGCTTGGGCATCAGATCTCACGGATTCCAAATGGATTCCCTGCCATTGACTCAATCCTCCTCAGCTTCCAATTTCATTATGTGAGATAATGCTAGAACAGGAGTTGGGACACAGCTCAGTCAGGAGTGCGCTTCAGCCACCGTAGCCTACTGGATCCAGGCCAATGAGAGGCCCTGTCTGAAACTGTAAGTAGGTGGCACCTGAGGAATGACAGCTGAGGCTGTCCTTCAACTTCCACGTACAGCTGCTCACATGGGCACCTGCACACACACACAAAAACACACAGGCACACACACACACACACAAACACATGCACACACACACGCACACACACACTCACACACACACACACACACTTTCCTGGCATGAAAGACCGAAAGAAGGCTGTACACATAGAACAGAGAGTGGCAATACTCCTGCTTCCTCACTGCTGGCATCTTGTATAACAGAGCCCTAAGCACAAGCCCAGGAAATTGGCATCAATGCGGTGCTGCTAATCAGCACAGACCTAATCAGAGCTTGGCAACGTTCCCTGCTGTGTGTTCAGAGTCACCTTGTGTCCTTTCAGCTCCCTAGTCTGCTGTAGTCTGAGACAGGTCCTCTGTCCTTCCTCGCCTGCCTCCCCAACAGTGGCCTTGGTGCACATTCAAAGTACATTGGTTCTTCCTGTAGGATGTCTCTGAACTGTACTCCTCTGCCGTTTTCTTCTGTTACTTGGGGTTCAGTAAGAACATTAAGCACAGCCATGCCCATTAGCCTTACTATTCCATAGACATCTGTGCTTCTTGGTCCTGTCTAGGGGCCCATGGCCCCTGCAGTTTCCCACTGTATGGCATCAGCATCAGGGAGACATTTGTTCTGAATGCAAACATCGTGTTTCTTGCAGTGTTTCCTGTAGATGATAGTCTCCATGCAGGAGGCATCACTGCCCCAGGTGCTGATGGTGCCTTTCTCTCCCTACCTTCGTTCTTCATTTATTCATCGAGTTTGTAAGAAAGCAATCTTCTGATTTTTTCCTGTTTATTTATTCATTTCAACATTGGAACAGGAGTCCAGTTAGTGGTAACAGAGCCTCTGCCGTTTGGTGATTCCTGTAAGATTACTGGATAGATTAAGTTTGGTTATCTGAAAACCTTAGACTGTTCATCTCTATTGTTATAACACAGTTCTGAAATTGGCTCTCTGTTAAATTCTTCTGTCTGAATTTGAATATCTCTGTGATCTGTTTAATTAGGTTTCTATAAGGCCTATACCTTAGCACTCAGGTGAAACACCTTTCTTTGTAATAAGAGAAAAATGATAATGCTGATAATGTTTACAATTGACAGGACCTAAATCCCATCGAAATTAGATATCCTTTCATTTAAATGGTCCATTTTCAAATTGCCTAGCATTTATCATACAGACACCCAAATTCCTCCATTGGAATGGGTTATTCCATTTTTCAATGTGGGGGGAAAAGTCTCTTTTAGCTGATTCTCCTTTTAAGAATTCCCAGTTGTCTTACCAAATCTACCAACGATGCTGATGAAGATGTGAGCCTTATTGCTGCTGCGCAGGAATGTAAAAGGCTGACTGAATTTCAAATCAGCTACCTGTTTTAGCAGCAGTCAAAAAAGTGAGTTCAAGGAGAGCCCACATGCACAGTGGAGAGAGAGAGAGAAAGAGCCACCTGTCTGAAAAACTCACAGGGCATAGTTTGGAAAAAGTACTTGTGCTGGGTGGGGAGGTGCTTCCTGAAGGCAGAACCAGCCAGTCTGGAACCTGGGTACTTCTGGAGTTTAGGTGGTAGCTGAGAAATAGGAAAGAAAATGGAATCATTTACTCAAGTTCTACAGGGCCCAAAGGAAGCCTTTACTGATTTCTTACAAAGATTGACTTTGGCACCAAATAGAATGGTACCAAATTCATAAGGCAGACAAATAATTGAATCTTTGGCTCTTGAAAAGCCAATTCTCTATGCTAAAGGATAATTAGGCTGTTAAAGGCAAGGTAGGGCTTTGGAGGAATGCATCCGATCTATAACTAATATTGAACCTCAGGAACATGATGATGTGTGGATAGGCGAGGCAATTTCCAGAAGTTTGAGGAAAAATCCAAATGTCAAATGTTACAATTGTGGAAACAAGGCCAGGCAGTGATGTCATAGATGCTTAATCCCTGGATTTGGAAGACAGAGGTAGATGGATCTCTGAGAGTTCAAGGCCGCCCTGGGATACACAAGATCAATGTGGAAACAATCCAGGTGGAGGTTTAATCCCAGCACTAGAGAGGAATATGAGGTGGGATGAGACAGGAACTCATTCTCTTTCAGTCTGGAGGTTTCTTAGCGGTGAGAGCTCTTTAGTGACTTGGCTGCTTAGCTTTTCTGATCTTCAGGTTGAACCCCAATATCTGTCTCTGGGTTTATATTATTTGTGCTACACATGCCTGCGGTGAGGGGTCAGGCCAACTAACTCTCCCTAGTGCAGGGGCCAGCACTCTGTGAGCCTTGGGGCTGCTCTCTTGCTGAAGTGTCCAGCTAAAGGACGGAGCAGCTCAGCAAGAAGCCCTACATTATGCATGGCTTCTATGTCCCCCGAGGTGACACAGATCCCAGATGCAGCCAGACTACGGACCCAGACATGCCCCTTGGCAGAGGTCTGGGCCTGGATGACACCATCGCCCCAGGTGGCAGCACAGGCCTCTTAGATCTGTATGGCCCTGGCTGCCTCAGGGGCCCCAGACTCAAACAAGGGCACAGATTATGGCCCAGACTCCGGGGCTCCATGTGGGCGCTGCTGCCCATATGTGCCATGGTCTTCCACACAGACCCCGACTGTTTAAGGACGATGTGCTCAGACACGGTCCTTGCAACAGTTGAGATCAGGATGTCACCATGGCCCCAAGTGGCAGGAAAGACTTCCCAGAATGGCTTGATCCCAGTGGCAGAGCAGCCCTAGGACAGCAACAGGACACCAGGTGATAGCCCAGACCTGCGGAACAAGCATGGCCTCAATTTACCCAGTATGTACTAATAATACAATACTCAGATGTTGTTACTCAGTGATCTTATTTATTTATTTCTGTGTCTGTAGGTGTGGATGTTTGTGTACATGGGGCAGTCAGAGATGGCTCTTGTGTGGCATTCCTCAGGAGCTATTTTCTTTTTCTTTTTCTCTTGAGGCAGGACACTGCCTCCCTGCCTTCCTAGTGATGGCATTAAAGACTTTCACCAGTAGCACCTGCTCCCCCTTTTCAAATCTTTAAAAACATCTGTTTTATTAGTTGAGAATGTCATACAATAAAATTTGATCATGTTCACCATTCCTACCCCTAAGGGCACACATGTTCCTTTCAGGCTGAGCGTTCTGTTGTCTCTCTCTCCTCTGCAGCTTGGTCAGCATTTTACCTGAGTGCTCGGGATATGAACTCAGGGCCTGACGCTTGACCATTAAACATATTGTTCCACCCTCCTCCCCAATGCTCTCCCATCCTCTCCCTAGCTTCCTACATTAACATTGTACCTTAAATAGTCTGCATCGTGACCCTAAGCCATTTTTCACATAGTGAAAATCTTGTTTTGCTAGGGAGACACAAGGCGGTTCCTACTCCTGGTGCAGGCATGCACAGTGGCTTCCCCTAGGGCACTCACTCACATGTGTCTTTACATTGCCATGGTGTAAGGCAAGTTAATTTGATAGATTGTAAAATAGGCAGATTTTATTTTATTCATCGTTCTCCTTTGGACAAAGGTACCAGCAGGAAAATGGGATCTGTTAAATTTTGCTCAATACAGTAAAGTATTTTAATTTACTTATGTTTTGACTATGAGAAACAGGGTTACTTCGACTCCCTCAAGACCTCAGCAGGTCCTGGGCCAAGTTCTGGATTATATTAACCATTTCTTGTCTCCTTACCTAAGTGTAACTGGGCAGGACTATTACCTCCCCTCACCCCAAGTCAACCCTAGGGTAGAGTGAAGGATTCATCTTCTGCAGAAAAGCAGGGTTTTGAAAAGGGAAGTGGTGGCCCCCACGCAGAGGTAATGCACCCTAGAAGCCGGAGGGGGCGGGGGCTGTTGTAACTCAAGGCTACTTAGTAGTGTTCCAGGATGCCCAGCTGAGGTAGGCTTTTCTGTGCAGGAGTGACTGCAGGGCCACAGCTGGGCGCTCCCGAGAGCTTCACTTGCCCCCGCCCTGCCCCAGAGCTGTCCTGCCTGCTCTCGCCCCAGCAGAGCGCTCCTTCTGGGAGAGTTGCTGCTGCAAAGCCTTCCCAGGTCTGGCTTACCTGCAGGGACATAGTGATGAGGTAAAGTAGGCTGTGCCTGTCCAACTCTGTGTGCCAGTCCCCAGGGTTTGGCCACTTTCTTAAAGAGACCACATACTCCGTGGTCTGATGAACAATGAGCATGAGGCTTTGGTATACAGAAACCATAAAATCTGCACTGTGTGAGCTAAATACTCGGTGTTTTGTCTCAAGTGTGGGTTGCACACCGGATACAGTGACAACACATGAGCACAGGGCTCTGTGGATCCCAACAGAGGGATTTTCAAATCTTTCTGGACAGACAAATTAAGATTGTAGCAGCAGTGGTTTGCCCTGTGTGAGGTCTTAGTGCGCTTGCTCCTCCCACCCCTCTCCATTCTGCTTTGGACACTCCATCCCTGAAATGAATTCTTAGGGTGCAGAACGGAGTCTTGCATTAACGAAGATGTTCATTTTCATCTTCATCCTAATAAACAAACTGTCTTCTGCTTGGTCTTGAGGTTTTTTAATTCCCAGTTTCCTGATAAACTGCCATACTGATTTCCAGAGGGGCTGTACGAGTTTGAACTCTGACCTGCAGTAGAGGAGTGCTCCCCTTACTCCACATAAGCTCTCCAACATAAGCTGTGACCAATGCTTTTGATCTTAGCCATTCTGACATGTGTATAATGGTACCTATTGTCATTTCCATTTGTACTTCCCTGATGCCTAAGGAATTTGAAAAATTCCTTCAATTTCTTTTGGCCATTTGAGATTCTTCTGGTGAGAATACTCTATTTAGATGTGTACCCCCATTTTTAAATTGGATTATTTGGTATATCGATGTCTAGTTTCTTGAGTTTTTTATATATTTTGGAGATCAACCCTCTATCAGATGTGCAGTTGGTGAAGATCTTTTCCCATTCTCTAGGCTGCCGTTTTGACATTTGACCTCGTCCTTTGCCTTACAGATTCTTCTTAGCTTCAGAAGTCCCATTCACTAATTATTGCTCTCAGTGTCTGTGCTACTGGTGTTATATTTAGGAACAGGTCTCCTATGCCAAGGCGTTCAAGGCAGAGAAGATTTCAAGACAGTTTCCTCTTGTCTCTGTCGTGTGGTTTTTAAAGATCAATCACTGCGATGCACATCTGCAATGAGAAAGATCAAGCAGTGCAAAAGGAAATACAAATGTACAGTTAGAGGAGACAAAGAGCACAAGAAATGTAATGTTGGAGCCTTGCTTGGTGCTGAAGAGATAAAGAAGAAGGAAGTAAAGGGAGGGGTCCCACAGGGCAAGACCCCAGGCAGCTAATTCTGCAGTTTGTGAGAAGAAAACACCTTAAGGAATGACTTGTCCCTAAAGATCAACAACAAATCAAACCTTATGCCAATACAATTCAAGAAGGGTCCAGGTTCCAGGTTTCATGCTAAGCAGGCAGCAAGGCCTGGCTCCTTTGGTCATGTGGTTCTGGTGATAGAGTCACGAAGGAAACATGAGTAAGGGGTAGTGGGATCATCCTCTGTGCTTAAGGAAAGCTGCTGAGACCAGGCATAAGTCAGGGGTGTCCCTGCATGGAGGCCTAGAGAGGACAATATGTGAAGCTATGAAGGTAAAGCCTAGAATCATTGGAGACCCTAGGATATTGGGGATGCCAGAGCCATGGATCCCTGCCAAGAAAAGCTGCTAACAGGAGTGGACGCAGCCCAAGAGCAGAAAGTGTGCTGCAGTCAACAAGGCTGAGAAGACTGGAGAGCTGAAGAGCCCTTTGATATCAGACATGGAGATGCAGAGTCTGGAGATTGCCCTGCTGGGTTTTGGTCTTGCTTTGGTTCAGCTTTTCCTCACAACACCGTCTTTTCTCTCTTTAGGAATGGAAATATGTTTTCTGTGGCATTGTATGTTGAAACAGGCAATTTGAGTTTTACTTGTATATTGGGTTACAGTTAAGAGATTCTCAGAAGAGATTTTGGACTTTGAAATAGTGTTGAGACTGTGAAAGACTATGGGGACTTTTGAACTTTGACTAAGTGAATTTTGCTTTATGATGTCGCGGCAAGCCTATGGAGGGCCAGAGAACAGACTGGGTTGGTTACAATGAACCCCCATAGGCTCATATATTTGAGTGCTTGGTCTCCAGGTGGTAGAACTTTTGGAAGGGATTAGGAGGTGAGGACATTTGAAGGAGGTATGTCACTGGAGGTGGCATGGAGGTCTCAAAAGCCCACAGAATGTGGAGAAGCCTCTGTCTGGGCATAGAAGAGGAAGAGAAAATGGAGAAGACTCTGTTTCTGATGGAGTGTGCAGATGGAATTGGAAACAGACACAAAAGGCTGTGGACGATGGAGCCCATGTGAAGCCTGGAGGACAGGGAGTGATGGTTTGGTCAGCTCTTCCTAGCGCCCCTCCCCCACACTCAGGAGCCCTTTGTGACAGGGAGACAGGAGCTCTGTGAAGTGGACCTGGACCCAGCTGCCAACTCCCAGAGAGAGCTCTCAGAGTTCAGTTGCCTGAGAGCAACAGGGCGATTCAGATGGAGAATTTTCTCTCTCTTCTGGAAAGCGTTGATCCTTCATGGCTGACCCCCAGCTCCACCACTTGGGCAATGGACATGATCTTTGCCTTTGTGTGTGGGGTGGGGCTCTTCCACGTATTATTATGCCTCCTCCCCCTTGATTCACCCTCACCTCCACCAACAGAAAACACCACCTCCCAAAAGGTAAGTTTACCTTAGGCCCAAACCCAGGAAGAATAGTTCCCTTTCTCTCCAGGCTTCACTTTCTGAATCAAATAGAAAGGTGCCTGACAGGGGATCTCAGCCAAGAGCCGGACCCCATCATCTTGAGACCTGGCAGGTAGGGGAGAGGAAGAGTGGGCACCAAGATGTCTGCTCTCAGACCATCCATGCCTAGGAGAAGCTCTGTGCATTGGTGGTCAGGGGCGCTGTTCCTAAGTTGGTTAGGGACCTCTGAGAACGGAAAGGTTCTGAGTGATGGTATCTATGTTCCTCCTCTAACATACATGCTTATAGGGTTGATTGAGCTGATATGAAGGGGGCAATGACCTCCAGGACATCAGGAAGTGACTGCTGGTACTTCAGAGCTGAGCCTCTGGTTCCTGAGCAGAACAACACTGACATCCATGGTGGCTCCCACAGAGACGGTCCCCATTTGAGTTTTTCAAGAGAAAAAGAACACATATTTGCCCACATTATAGATATGGGAATGGAGCCGCAGGTGAGCGCTCTCTCTATCTCTCTTTCTCTTTCTCTCTCAGGGGGTGAGGAGGGAGCACAGAAAAGTGAGGAAGAAAATGAGGACTGTGAAAGGTAGGCTACTTCCTTCCCCTGGAGAGGTGACTTTAGCCTTCCCCCTCATACCATGATAACACTGATGAGGTGGAGGACCCTCGAGGAGGCAGCTCCAGGGAAGAAACCCAGATTGAAGACATTTCCCAGGTCCTGTGCTCAGAATGAAGCAATGCACAGCCAGGACTGGGTACTGCCTGGGGAGGGATGGTGTGGCAGGAAGTGGTGCCATGTGATGAAGTGGCGCCCTGCTGCCTGGATTTGGAGGTAAATTGGTGATTTGCCTCTTCTCTGAGACAATTTCCTCTCTCAGAGCCCTGGTCCTTCATTCTCCTCCACAGGGAGATAATGAGGCCTATGGAGGTCATTAGAAGTGGAGGCACCTGGTTCATGGCATTGTCCTGCCCAACGTGTGCCTTGCTCTCAATAACATTTGGGCACCCGGCCTTGCTCATGAATAACAGAGCTCCTGTTTAACTTTTCATTTCTATGGAGGGACAGTTCATTCAGTCTCTGGTAAGATACCCGGTCCCTCCTATGCCCACCAATAACCCAATCTCCATTTCCAGCTTACAGAGGCAGCAGGAAGAAACCAAAGGAGGACAAGGTACTGGCTTCACTTCTGCACAGGTGAGCCATCTCCTGTTCTGTCTGGCTGACTCCTACTGTCTGCTATGTGATCACCCCTGGCCAGGGCATACGGTTATCCCTGGAATAGGGGCCCTCAGCATGAGTGGGACATGAGTGCAGCCCTGGAGGTTAAGAGAACAGGGTCTCGTAAAGAGCAGAGTGTGACGGGCTGCGAGGGTCCCTCCCTACTCATCTTGCCCCACCTCCTGGCCCCGTGAGCTCCTGGCTGCAATCATATCTCCTGCCTCTTACAGCATGCAAGAGAAGCTTCTCAACACCATCCACATTTGCCGGCAGTTAAGAGAAGATGCCTCAGGTGAAGCATGCAAACCAGATGCTGCCAAAGCCCACCTGCCACCTAGGCAGCCCACAGGGAAGTCTGTGGAAACCCATTCATCCCTAGAGACTTCCTCTCGTCCTCGCAAGGAACACCTGTTGCTCAAAGATTCTCCTATGCTGCTGAATTTCTCACCAACTGAGTCACAGTCATCTGAGTGCACCTCTTGGCCACCAGAGACCTTGAAAACAGGAAGTCGCCATTCACCACACCAACAGGCACCTTCCTACCCATCTCATCCTGGGGACCCTGTGGCTTGTCCTCCATCCTTGCCACATCCCAACATGGCAATTTGTGAGTTGGACTGGAAAATACTGGAGACCTCACAGAGCTCACAAACTCTGCCAGGTTTGCCTTCTCCCATGCCAACCACCCCAGGCATTAACCACTCAAGGAGGCCTAACTCGACCACCACAGGCCTTAATTACTCTAGCAGGTCTACTTCAAGCAGCCTAGACCTACCACTTCAACAGGCCTACCTCAACCGCCCCAGGCCTTGATCCCTTCAGCAGGCCTACCTCAACCGCCCCAGGCCTTGATCCCTTCAGCAGGCCTACCTCAACCGCCCCAGGCCTTGACCACTTCAGCAGGCCTACCTCAACCACCCCAGGCCTTGATCCCTTCAGCAGGCCTACCTCAACCACCTCAGGCCCTTTCAGGTACCAGGTAACTTCCAGAACCGTGTGCCACTCAACCTCCTCCCCTGATGAGTCCTTGCAAGAGAATCTGTCTCTCACCGTCCACAAGGCCTCGTTCTGGACAGGCCACTCAGACAGCCAGATAGAGGCTGGGGAGCCCTCTTTCATCAACCCTGTTATACGGCAGATTCAGGGAGTTCAAATTAGCAAAAGAGTCCAACTAAAAGGAAAAGGAATATAAGACCTTTCCTCTGGCTATACGGGCAGTTTGCAGGCTTCCTGCAGCAGCGAGGAGGCCAACATCACCTCCTCCCCCTTCTGGAGCAAAGACCGCAAATCACATCAGTTGTCGGGTCACCAGAAGGTCTTAGCTGACGATTTAAAGAAGAAATATTTCCAGCTTTACTGGGGTCTCCCCTGCCTCCACAGTGAGTCCCTAGTGGCTCCTGTCAGCATGGCAGGGACCCCACTAGATCCCCCCTCCATCTTGTTTAATGGACTCTCTACTTACAGCCCATTACACATGAAGACTAAAGGCCTTCCACAGCTCTGTTCCCCAAAGCTCTGGCTTCCACACTGGGTCAAATCCCAGCCTTTGACTGCAAAGTTTTCCTGGTCCCGAACACCATCAGAGACTAGAATCCAAGCCAAGGCCCATGATCCATCCTCTCTCTCAAAGCTGTCCTGCGATTCAGCTCCAATTAGCAGGGATGGGGCTTTTTGTCCTATACCTTCAAGAGCTGAATTTGTCTCACTGAGCGTTCGACACTTGGAGTGCCACCTTGTGAAGAAACACCGAGAAAGGAGCGATTTGCCAGTCATGCTTAAAAAATCACAGGAAGCATTTTATCAACAGACTTACAAAGGTTGGGGCTCGCAGGGCCAAGGGTCTGTTGTCCATCTCCAGGGGGATTACATTAGCCCCGAGCTACGGGAGCAGACGGAAGAACATTTAAAAATGAGACTCACACAACACCAAAGTCAATGGCCACCAAAAGCCCAGCTATCTCGTGGCCTGGGTCAGGCAGAAGTTAATCACAGGACTTCATGTCCCTCATCCCAGGCAAATGAAAGCAGTCAGCTTCCACAGAGTGTCTCACCAAAGGGTCCAGAGATGTTACAACCATGGAGGACCCCACACAAGGATCTTCCAAACTTCCCAACAAGTGACGTGCAAAGTGTTTCCCCAGTGGGACCAGGAAAGAAACAGCCGGGAGGCACCCAGAGAAACAACGCAAAGAGTGAGTGGAGGCAAACCAACGACAGTGAGGTGCCCGGGGGAATCTGTTCTGCCATATGTGGAGACCACGCGTTGCTCCCATCTGAAATCTCCAATCTGGAAACTTTGGACACACCATCCTTCAAAGAATCAATCAATTACAAGGAAATTATTAATGGGCCTTCCTTCCTAGATCCGGGCACTCAGAAGGTGCTAGAAGCACATATTACAAGATGCCTGGTGAGGCACAGATGGAGCCTGCCCCTCAGAGGCCTCAAAACCATACATGTTTTAAAAATGAAGAAGGCTAAAACTTTACCCTACCCACAGTCCTCCGATGCCTCTCTGTCCTCGGCCTCTATGATACAAACAGCCAGTGGCCTGGGAGAACCCATCCAGCAAGCCCCAGAAAGAGACATTAAGACAAAAGCTTTCTCTGTGGAATGTCAGTCCACACAGATCTGTTCTGCCCTGCAGCCAGCACTCCTAAGAGAGGTTCCACCTAGTAACAATTCTGGGCCCTCTGAAGCCCCTACAACTGTCCCGGGGTACAATGTGACTTCGGTGTCCACCCCAGAGAGCCTCATGGGCAGAGCCTGGCACAGGGATACACTTATTACATCTTGGGCAGAATACCCAGAGACGAATCCCGGTCGAGTCCAGGGTGACTGGGAGTCACAGGGGAGTGAGGGTGTGACTTTAAGACACAACGACCATGAGGTTTCCATTAGGGAGATCAGTGGGGCTTCTCAGTCCTCAAGGAGCAGGGCTTCCAGGAAGCTGGAGGAGACAGAGGAGGAAGAATCTTGCGAGTGGTCACTCCCGGTGGAAGCTCTGAAGATGGCTGATTTTCAAATCAATCAATTTCTGGAGGCAAGTGGAAATCTATCCAAAACCTTTCCCCAGGATGCAGATGACTCTGGTCTGAGCACACCTCACTGCTCAGCTGCTGGCGTTGTCCTGCAGGACTGTGCCAATGGCAAGTTATGCCGAGGCTGGGACCCCGAGGTTGTGCTGGCTGCAGAGATCCTGGATTCCAGGACCTCCCTGTTCAGCCTCAAGACCGAGCCCGCTAAGACCAAGTCACCCTTGTGGAACAGGTCTGCTCTCTTAGAAAGAGACAGAAATGTCCTTAATAATTACAAACTACGGGATCCACAGCATAGCCATAGCTTTGTCACAAATATCCAAAAAAACAAATACAGAAGTCCTCCCAGGCTGGACATACAACTTAAAGGGACCAAACCTGACCAAGCCCACACATCTAATAATGAAAAGTTTGGGGACAGAGCGAAAAGCTTTGTTCTAACGATTTTAAACCCCAAATATAAAATGTCAGGCAGCTCCAAGCAAAAGCGCAACGGTGTACCATCGATGATCCAAAGCCAAGGAAAGCAAACAAACATTAGCACAGTCCACCATGCAAACCTCAAGATTCAACCTTTCCCTGACAAAGGGATACCCCATGGCAACAAGCAGGCCCGGGCATCCAGAGACCCTGTCTCCTGCGCCAGCTCCTTTCAGGACAGAGCCTATGTTCCATATGTCCCAGGGAGACCTGTCTGCTGTCCAAGGCATGGACATTGCATTAAAATATGATCTGGAAAGAGGTCTTTCCCCAAATTAAACTTTTAGACATTACTTCCTCTGAGTATGTTTTATCTTAAGGTTGTATCTGCTTGCTAGGCCACAAAGAAATGTCTGCATCTGGTCCACCTTAGAGTGCTGCTTCAGGAGAGGATATGGCTCTACAAAGGAGGGACAGAACCATCTCCAAGTTCCATCACCATAATTAGAGTCAATTATACTGTAATTATGGAAACAAAAGTTTTTAGGATGTGTGTGTGTGTGTGTGTGTGTGTGTTGGTGTGTTTGTGTGTGTCTGCGCACACGTGTGCAAATATGTGTGCATGAATGTGGAGGGGAGGTGTCTAAATCAACCCTATAAGACACAAGAAGTCTTCAGTACTGGGGCGCATGAACAGTCGGCCATGTAAGCCCCTACCCTAAGGGTTAGCTCCCAACCCAACTACCCCAGGTCTTCACCACTCAGTGAGGCCCACCTCAACCCCTCCAAGCCTTGACGACATGAGGCCTGCCTCAGGCATTTCCAGGTACCAGGTAGCTGCCAAACCTGGTGCCACCCCAACTCCTTACATGGTGAGTATCTTTCTCTCAGCTTCCAAGAGGCTGGGGTACCCTCTTACCAACCTGATATCCAGGAGATGCTGGGAGTTCAGATTAGGAATAGGGTTCAACTGAAAGCTTGGAAGTGGCAATGAAAAGGAAGATCTGACTGCGCCTTAAGCTGTATGGACCATATCCTATTGCAGTGAGCCAGAAGCAGGTCAGCACCACCTCTCAGCCTTCCAGACCCTCACACAGCACCTTCAGAAAGACAATCACACAGCCTTTCTCCATACCCAGAGAGCTCTCATGAGACATGGGGGCGATGCAGATTTCCAGAGATCTCACATCGTCATTTGGGGTTCCACACAGAACATCTGTACTTTCACAGAGTTTTCATGGGAAGACCTATCACATAAGTCATACACAGTCACCTGCTGAGATCGCAGGGGCTTATCAACAGGACCTCATGCAGCCCCACTGGAAAGGATGCTGTAGGAAGTATTATAGCTTGTAATTACCTGCCTACTGGGGCATGGCCTCATACACTATATACTTGGAAGCCGAACCAGGTGCCAGTCCCTTTGTTCTCCTTACCCTTCCTCTTTTATCTGCCAGCTGCTCCTTTGGATCACATGATCCAGCCGGTTAAGTGGAGGATTCTGATTTGTGAGTTTACAAACAAAATGACTTTAAAAATGACTATTTCTCGATTCTGAGCTAGTGTGGGATTTCTTTTAAGCATCCGGCTACCGTAACAAAAGGTCTCAGATGTGGACTCAAGGGGGACATTGAGATGGGTTGTTAGGGATCTGGAGTGTATTAGAAGGGAGATCAATGCCATGGGCAGGCCAGCAGACTATCCTGATGTAGGCTCCAAAGAGAGTTGGGGAATAGGTTTTGCTTTTGTTTGCACAGGAGAAGAAAGCTATGGATATCATCAAAATTAACAAAGATTCTATTTGAACATGAAAAAACACTTAGCATAGTTGTATATTGTACCCAAAGGTATGATTTATGCCTTCAAAATGCAGAACGATGTTCTCATCACCATTGCTATAAAGATGGGGCTCTTAGACAGAAAGGACCTTTGACACTGTGAACACTGATGTCTTCTATTGGTCACTGAATTACTGTAGAGCAGGAACACCCTTATTCATTAAAATCTTCTGTGAGACACAACTGTCATGTCACACACGACAGTTGTTGTGCATAGTGTAAGCACATCATGTATGTTTTAGTAATCTGTAGAGGCCATCACTTCAGCCAGACAACATCACTATTGACGAACTTGTCATTGACTGGGTTTTACTTCTAAAGTAGCCTTCCTGAGATCTAACAATTATCCATGATCCTTTAAATGCTGTTATAGGAATTGGAGATTTCTATTTGTTTTAAGCACTAAATTTCATATTTAACAAAACTGTTAGGATTGAACAACTTACAGCACACTGTGTAATTTCATATTTATTCTATGAAAATAACATACTCTTTCCCCATGTGTTTTGAAGTCTTTCTGTAAAACATGCCACCAGAACATCATGGAGTTCTTCACAGCACCAAGAACCTGGCAAGAGGCTAGCTTTTGCACTGTTACTTGAAAACCCTAAAATACTTAAATGTGTACAAAAGCAATAAAATGATCACAGGATTATATGGTGATGTTTAATTTTTTTACAAGTTATGTATCACTGATAATTAACTGTTAGAAATTTATTTTGAAGTGACATTTTCCTGGAATATCAGACCTTTATAACATAATTAAAGGTTTTCTCATTGTAATGGTGCCCTATTGCTTCTATAAAAGTTCTTTAAGCTTGTGCTTCTGCCTTATAAATTATTATACATATTTAATAATAGACAGGCCATGGAATTTTGTTGTGTTCTCATTAAATAGTCCTCACCAGAGATTGAGCAATGATATTTCCTTTGCTTGGATTGTATTTTAGAAGTATGAGGAGGGGTGGGAATTAGCAATGTGCCATGAGCAATTAATCTGTGTATTTGGAAAAGAAAATTAATATGCTACTCATTTGTCAATAGGGAGACTAATCATTAACAAGGAAAAATTTTGCTCTGTGTGTGTGTGTGTGTGTGTCCGTGTAGGCATGCATATGACATGGAAGTCATATGGAGGTCAGTGTGGGGATTGGTCCTTTCTTCCCCGAGGACAGTGCACAGAACTGAAGTCATGTCATTAGTCTTGGAAGCACTTGTCTTTATCTACTGGGCTTTCTTGTAAGACTTATGTTTAAAAACTAACAGAAACAAATATAGCTCTGCTCTAATAGATGGTTGTATGTAAAAGAAATATTTCTATCTTTTATACAAACATGATATTCTCTACAAAGACCCTCTTGTTATCTAGTTAGCCATGCCCATACGTTGCTGGAAATTCCTTTTTATTAGCTATGAACTTTAAATTAGTGGCAAAGAGTAAGATAAACAAATCACAGAATTAAGGCTGCTATTGTGTCATAGGAAAGGAAATGTAAGAATTTAATAGAGGAGATCAGGCCAAAACCTGGGAGTGTCTAAATCACGATCTGTCAGCAGATTAGGTATGTAAGAAAAGAGCAGTGTGTGCAAGATTCCTCAGTGAGAAGGGCACTTGCCGTCAAGCCCGAGGACCTGACTCTGGGACACACATGTTGGAAAAAGAAACAGACTCCTTGTATACATTTCCTTTCATTTAAAATTTCTTAAATAAAGTTATATTTGTAAATAAACCTTGGTTTATCTTACATTTGGTGAGGATCATGCTACGATGAAATCGTCACACAGTGTCAGGTTATATCAGTGTAATTATTAAAATTAAAATAACTTCCTACTAAGGAGACTCTGACCCTACTACATACTTCAACTTCACAGTACTAAAGGAGAAAGCAAAATAAAAAACAGATATTCGATGATTTGCATGTGATTTGGGTGAAGTAAATGCTTTTATTAAAATTATTCAAAATATGTGTAAATATAAGTAGAACTATTTTATAAATAATAACTATAGATATACAAATTAAAAATAGTGCCTTATAGAAATAAATTTCATCTTTAGCTGATTTGGTAGAAAAGGATAAAATGGCTAAATATTATGATGCTTATGTTGATTATTCAGAAAAAAATGAGAGTGGTCTTTAATAGTAAACTATCAAGATCCTAGAGTATATTACAAAATCTTATGAAGAAAAATGTATAATATATGGGTCAGTTTCAAATGTAATGAAATTCAAAACTCAGTCTGAAGCCATAGAGTATTTCGATTTTACAGGGAAGAAGGGTCAATTAAAATGTGCACTCGAATATCCAAGGCACACATTAACACAATTTTTAAGCAGAAGAATCAATGATAAGCTAAGAGATAAAATAATGTATGCAGAATGCTCCAGACTACCAGAGAAGCACACATTGAGGAGAAGTGAAATGATTCATCTGCTAAGAATAGAGCCATTACAGTCATGATATACATTAAATACAGTCATGATATACATCAATAGTCAATTTTAATGTGAGCGTCTAAAATAGAATCAAAGTTAGGAGGTATTAAAAAACATAAGATAGACATATGTATAAGGTATCTGCAGTAATAGTGCTCAGTATAAAATACAGGCTCAAAGGTCTTTTTTTTCAACATTTTGAAAAATGTTAACACTTGAACCTCTGATTTCAAAATACAGTTTCTGCTCAGGTGATGAGGGCATCAGAACCTAAAATCAACACAATTTCACTTCTTTGTCTCGTCGCCCCAGGAATATTTTCACTTTCTCTTGAACTTGGGTGTATAAATTTTCCTAAGTCATATCATCTGTTGGCAATTGTCTTTTGTCTTTTCAAACTTTTCATTTGGATGTTATTTTTTTATAGTTTTACAAATATCTCCTGTCTATTATCCACTTTGCTTCTTTGCATGTACTACGTCCTTCATTTTTCAGTCATTCTGTATTTTAGTCTCTTCTATATTTGTGGGAGAATTGTTTCATCAAAACTAGTTCTTTACTGCATGTTTGCATCTGACCACAGCTGTAGACAACCTATTCCTTGTTTACACATCTCATATATTTTGACATATAGACCTTTGTTTTCTTACTTATAAAAGCTCCTTGGCTTGGCTTGTTTCTTGCCAGCTTTTCTTATCTTAAATTATGAGAACCATTTGATTTCATATTTTAACCATATTTTTATGGTACTAGAAATAAAATAGGGCTTCCCGTATGCTTAGGCAAGCAGTCTGTCCTGAATTATATTTTGTAATGACTCTAACCATTTTTAAATCACAAATGAGGAAGAAGGCAGGAGGGGACTCTTAGATCAAACAAGCTAACGGCTGTCATAATAAATGAGCTGTCCAAATGGTGCTTCTCTGAAGTGGGTTGTTCCACTTCTTTCTTTCTTCTGTCAGAGACAACGCAACAAGAAGTTATTACCTCAAGGGTCTGGGAACTACACATATAATGTCCTTCCTTAGCCAACACAGACTCACAACGTGCTGCAGTTTTTGTGCATCATGTTAGAAATTCATGACAAATAGCTAAGACAAATAAGCCTTCACACAGGAAGAGTTTTATGACTCACGGTTGCTGGGATTGTAGTCCACGGTTCCCTGGCCCCATAGGTTTGGGCCTGCAGTAGAGGATATGGAATGTTGCACATGATGGACTAGCACTCTTTAGTTCAAAGCTTCCTGGAAGCAGAGAAAAATGGAAACATTGAAGAAGGACACCAAACAATCAAGCTTTGACATTGCTGGTGACCTAAGACTTAACTATAAGAGTTTTCTCTCAGCTCTCAATAATGTCCCTACCTATGACAGCATTATTGGATTAGTCTTGTGACTGTGTCAGAGCTGTCACCATTCAATGACTCTCTGTGATCAGATCCACCCACTCAGGACCAAAGCTTTCAATACAAGACCTTTTCAGAAACACTTCATCTTCAACATGTAGTATATGTTAATGACTAAAAACAGCTTCCTGAGCTTTCAGGTCTGGGATACACACATAACATTTCCTATACAATCCTTAGAATCTGTGTTCAAACCCCAGAACATCCGAATAAAGCTACATACAGCTGCACTCACCTATGATGCCATGGCTCCTAAGGCCAAATAGGAGACAGGCACAGGAAAGGCCTATAATCTCACTGGTTAGCTAGCCCAGGATAAACAGCAATGAGCAAGGGATCCTGCTTCAAAATGAAGGGTGACAATGGGAACGGGTTCTCCTCTGACCTCCATATGTGTACCATGGCAGGTTTGTGCCCACATTCACACACAAACCATCATACACACATATATACCACACATACACAGAAATTAACTTAAGAAAATTAGCTGGGTGCCAGTGGTACACGCCTTTAAATTGAACACTTGAGAGGCAGAGGCAAGTAGTTCTCTGAGTTTGAGGCCAGTCTGGTCTACAGAATGAGTTCCATGAAAGCTAGGGCTGCACAGGAAAATCCTGTCTCAAAAATGGGTGTGGGGTGACACCTGGAGGGATGGGTCAGCATTGAGAGCACTTACTGCCCTCTCAGAGTCCCAGCATCCACATAGTATCGCTCATAACCATCAGTTCCAGGTTTAGGGCATCTGGCACCTTTTTGTCCTCTGTGGGTATATGCATTCAGCACATTTACCTTCATGCAAGCAAAGCTCATTCATGGAAAATAAAAGTAAGCAATTCTTTAAAAAGAAAATAAGAAGCCATTGCTCTTCTTTTATATTGGGCATGCCTAGTCTATCTCTCGGCTATTGGTTCCCAGTCTCCTTCAGTTTCTCTTGAATATGCGCTTTGAAGGGTTGTTATGTGCATGGTGCTTATTATGGATGATTGACTGGATGATTTTTACTCTTCCTTCTGTGGTTGGGAGCCAAACCACTGAAAAGAAGGATCAAAATAAAGCTTCCATCTTGTTACAGTGTGTGTCAAAAGACAAAGTTATGGTAATTAGTCACGTGGATGCCCTGAGAGCTCTGGATTACTTGCCAGAGTTCAGAACTTTTGTTTTTATATTCCAAGTGTGGCTGTTATCACTTCCAGCTGTTTGCGTGTCTCCTGCATTGCACTCAGATGCAGGGCCCGTCAGCTCCTTGTTGATTTACATTAAACACTCGGCTCTCACATGGCACCTGTCTTTAAATCATTTTGTAAGCGTCAGCTAATCACACACCGTCAGGAACTGTTCAGCACTGTCATGTGTATCACATGTATAACAAGAACAATATGCAACGTGGTTAAAAGCCTCAGTAAAGACTTCGCAGGGTCTGGTATCAAAGGGCGAACCCAAAATCCCTCCCGGTTTCATTTCATAGCCCAATATTTGAAAACTAGAGACTGCTTCATGCTAAAAAAAAAAAATTGAAAAATTATCACGTGATGTTTTTTAGCACAGTCTTTGGACATCAGCAATGACGCATCTTATTGATACCTTAGCATCTTTGTTGCTACCAGGGGATAAACAGACTAACTAATCAAGCAATTCATTTGGAAGACAATATTTACATCTAACAGCTCAGTGCTCCAAGGTGAGCCACCATGTTGTTATCCTACAGCCCCATCGCATTTGTCACAAGTACTGCATTTTATAGATTTTCAGGAGCGATTGTTGTTCACATCCATGACTTGAAGGCCTGTAGCTGGATATAAGTATAAACTTCTTGGTAACCTATATAACAGAATACGGTCTGAGGTCATTGGACAAACTTTCTGTCTGCTACAAGCATTAATCTACTATCTCCAGGGAAAGAAAAATAACCATAGCTATTCTAACTCAGGGCTCTGAGACATTCTTTTGAAGCAGAGCAAAAAAATAAAAATGCATTTAGGGGCTCTTAGAATAATCTTCACCCACAAATCATAGACAGAATACCACATTTCTTTATTTTTCATGCTCCGTCATTGTAACTGAAAAAATTGCCTTAGCAACCTTTATTTGTTTATTTTGGCAAGGAATTTTTAAAAGACGCTAGCTGTATTTACTCGAGTTTTTGGCAACTGTTTCAAAGGCTTTTTCTTTGGAACCCCATTATCAATGCACACATTTCTGTATCCCAGTATAACATCATTGCTAATAAAATGAGAATAAATACTTATTAACACTCAGAACCGTAATTACCGTGAATTTTGCATGGATAGTGGTTCTAATCCATCAGTATACGAAGGTCAGCTAATATAATAAGGGGGGAAGAGAGTAGAAAGTGAAAATATGAACACACTGAGAACAACACATTAAGGACTCAACGCAAAATTAGATGCTACAAACAGACTCACAATGAAAGAGTGAAGGATACTGTAACATACGCATCCTGGGACAGAATGATGCAGGCATACTTTCAAGGCTGAAATGCTTTTAGAATGCTAAGACCTGTCTGTGGTTTGGATATGATTCAACCAGGGGTCCACATGTAAAGAGGACTTGGTACACAAGTTGGCACCTTTGATAGATGCTAAGGACCTGAGTATTTCAGGTGTCATTGGAGGCCCTTAGATGACCAGAACATCCTCTCTCTCTGGGTATTGCAGCCTCTTGATTCTTCTCTTTCTTCTTTTCCTTTCTGGTTTATGAGGTGAGCAGTTTGCTTGCCTCTGAGCTCTTTCTACCATCGTCTCAATTGTCAGAGGAAGAAAGCAATAAGATAATTTAATCAGGGGCTGAAATGCCCACCTCCAAACTGTAAAATGAAATAAATATATTCTTCATATAAATTAATTGATCCGGGTATTTCATTTACATGTTGGTAAGCTGACCAATGCAAACTCCATCTTTTGTAAAATGTGTTAGCAGCTGCATATGAATCAGTGCCTCCAGTAATACCTTGCATATTTCTTGTGATTGAGTTTATTAACACTTTAAAACTATGACTGAGTTTTTCTTTCTTTTTGTACACCAACCCTAGTTCCCCCTCCTTCCCCTTCTCCCCCCACACCTTTCCCCCTTTCTACCTTCTATCCACTCTTCAGAGAAGGTAAGGCCTTCCTTGGGGAGTCAACAAAGTCTGGTATACCAAGTTGAGGCAGGACCAAGCCCCTCCCTGCTGTATTAAGGCTGAGCAAGGAATTCCTCCATAGGGAATAAGCCCCCAAAAGTCAGTTCATGCACCCAGACTAAGTTCTGGTCCCGGTGCCAGGGCCCCCTCAACCGATCAAGCCATATATCTGTTATCCACACGCAGAGGGCCTAGTTCAGTCTCACGCAGGTTTCCCAGCAGTCAGCCCACAGTCCATGAGCTCCCACTCACTCGGGTCTGCTTTCCGTGGTTTTCTCAATCATGATCTTGACTTCCGTGGCTCATGTGATCCCTCCTCCATCTCTTCAGCTGAACTCCAGGAACTCAGTCCAGTGTTTGGCTGGGGAGATCTGTGTCTGTTTCCATCAGGTACTAGATGTGGGTTCTATAATAACAATTTTGGGTAGTCACCAATCTGATTATAGGGTAAGGCCAGTTCAGGTGCCCTCTCCACTATTGCTAGGAGTCTTAGCTGCAGTCATCCTTGTGGATTCCTGGGAATTTCCCTAGCATCAGGTTTTTCCCTAACCCTATAATCAATTCCTCCATCAAGATATCTCTTTCATTACTCTCTCCCTCAATCCCTTCCCCAACCTGGCCAGTTGGAACCCTCATGTTCCCATCCCCCATTCCCTCTAGTCTACCTCTCCTCCCAGTTTTCCCAGGAGAGCTTAACTAGTTCCCTTGTCCCAGGGCTCTCCCTGTGTGTGCCTCTTAGGTCCTCCTTTATACCTAGCTTCTTGGGGTTGTAGACTGTAGCCTGGGCATCCTTTGCTTTACTTCTAACATCCACTTATGAGTGAGCGCATACTGTGTTTTTCTTTCTGCTTCTGGGTTGCCTCACACAGGATTGTTTTTTTTCTAGTTCAATCCATTTGCATGCAAATTTCAAGATGTTCAAGATGTCATTCTCTTTAATAGCTGAATACTCCATTGTGTAAATGTACCACATTTTCTTTACCAGGCATCAGTTGCAGGCCAATTAATTGTCTTCAAGTTCTGGCTATTACAAATAATGCTGTTATGAGCATTTTATAGGGAGAAAATTTTCACTGAAAACGCTTGAGCAACTTTGAAAAAAAATTTATTGTTAGAATGACACATCGATTTCATTTTATTTCTCCATGTTCCCAATTTACTCAGGAGATCTTGTCTTTTACTACTTCCCATGTAGATTAGATCCATGTATGTCTCTCTTAGGGGCCTCATTATTGTCAAGGGTCTCTGGAATGTGATTTGTAGGCTGATTTTCTTTGCTTTATATTTAGAAAACATGAGTGAGGACATATCATAATTGTCTTTCTGGGTCTGGGTTACCTCACTCAGTATGATGTTTTCTAGCTCCATCCATTTGCCATTTCAAGATGTCATTATCTTTTCTGCTGTGTAGTACTCCATTGTGTAAATGGACCACATTTCCCTCATCCATTCTTTGATTGAGGATCATTTAGGTTTTTACCACATTCTGGCTATGACAAATAATGCTGCTATGAACATAGTTGAGCACATGTCCTTGTGGTATGATTAGCATCTGGTCTCTCTTTTATGTTTATCATGGTTTACCAGTCTCCCCACATCGAGTGCCATTTGTCTGGGGCCAGCCTTGACAAAAATATCCTCTTCCAGTGTGGAGGCATGATCTGGTATTTTTGGCCTGTGCCTTTAAGAGACAGGCCACGCCCACCCCCTTCCAGCTTCCAGCCTCTGACCCCAATTTTCTCTCTCTTCCTGTTCCCCTCTCACGTGAGCAGCGGCTGCTTCTCTTTCCTCTTCCCCCCCATCTTCTTTTCTTCTCCCTCCATCACCGATCTAATAAATGTTTAACTCTGCATTGTGCGCCTATCCGTCTCTCTCTGGTCTGTCCCATACTGCTGCATGGGGACCTGGAGACTAGCCATGTTGTCTCATTCGCAATCCGCAGCCCACCTGCCGCGCGCCACAGTGCCCATGTGGTCTCGGGGACCTGCAGAAAGCTGCCCCAAGCTGCCGGCACCATCTTTTTTTAAAAAAGAACAACATTGGAGCCGAGACTCGGGTAATTGCAACCGAGGATTTTTGGATTCTTTTCTACAACAACCTGACCCACATGTTGCATCACCGACTTCTAATGGTGAGTTTTTCCATTCCGGCCACCTTAACCGTTTCCTTGAACCCGAGGAGTTGTCCGGTTGAGCTCCCGGCAACCCTCTGGAGTTCTTGGAGACACAGGGACTGCCCCCAACCATGGTCTAAAATTTTCTGGCATTCACCTGTGGATTGTTTTCCTCAGCTTTAATTGTGTTTGGAATGGCCCAGGGCCAATCCACCCGCACGTGACTGAGGGACCAGGTCCCTCAGATCATTCTTTCTCTCTTTTTTTTTTCCACTTGTTTCCTTTTTTTTCCTCGTAAAAGGCTGCTCAGAGCAGCCTCCGGCCTCTCTGGAGGTCTTACCTTCCCACCCACGGTCTTTGGCCTTGAGGGGATGCCCTCCCGTGGGTCTTGGAAGGTCACGCTGATTCACACCCTGTCCACAGTAGAGGGACGCCTCACTGTGTGCACTTAGTGGTGTTTCGCGGGTTTACGCAATTTCTGCTGTGGGTAGCAGCCATTCATGTCTGTCTCCTGTTTTGTTTTTTTTTAAATTCCAGCCAGTTGTTTTTTTAACTCTAGCCGTGGCATGGTGCAGTCTTTTCTGGTTCCAACCTTTTGCTCCCCTCTGGCTTGTGGCAGGGCGGCTCAGCCACAGGGCGGATCACACCTCTAGGTCTCTCTTATTAAGCTAAAAATGCCTGCATCTCAAAATTGTAAGTTTTCCATACAACATGTGACCACGCCATTTTCTCAGGGGTTGGGGTCAGGTGACTTTGTCACCATCTTGGCTAAGAGCCAGGTCAGGTGACCAAGTTCCACCATCTTTACTGAGGTATTCCCTGCCTGGTTCTCCAGTGGTAACTTTCTTACCTTACCACTGAGCCAGGTCAGATGACCAAGTTCTCCCATCTCTACTGAAGTATACCCTGCCGTGTCCCCAGGTTTACTTATGTTTTTTGTTTTTTTCACTAAATTCCTATTGACTCTGTTACATGTATGTTTTATACAATGGCATGCCTTTTGGTAGGGCCCATCAAGGCATCCACTTCATCCAATTCCTGTTCACTCTCTCTCTGTGTGATCAAACATGTAACTTAAATGCACCTATACTTAATGTTATAATTGCTCATTACATCTCATTTCAGACTACAAAAACCATAAGTCTCATGATTTAAGCTGGTATTATGTACTTTTAAGTTTCTTACAAAATATATTAAACTGTTCTCTACTATTGTCAGTTCTGCCATTAACCTTCTATTGCAAGCAGTTTTTCCTCTTTCTGTCATTTTATGAGCGTAAATCTTACCTGTTGAGTTGGAAGCCAATGTGGTCAAGCTCAGACCCAGATCCCCAGGCAAATTCTAAACTGTAGTTACACCTAATAAACAGCCCTCAACTGCTCAGAGATCTGAGAAATATGGCATTTATTTAAAAACTTTTCATAACAAAAAGAGACAGGTTGGCTTCTGGCAGCAAAACTCTACTTCCTCCAAAGAAGACAGAAGACAAATGGACATAGAACAACATCCATCCACAATTCGCTGTAACTGCCAAGTGCTAAACGTTGGGCAAAACTGCCTGTCATCTAAACTGAAGATCTCCTGATGTGGACAGAATGGCGGGAATCGACAGCCTAGCTGCTCAGGTCAAGGTAGGCCTGTCTTCCTACAGGTTTCTTAGCCCAAAGGATCTTTTGCAGCCTGGCAGGCCCTGTGCTAAACAGCAGAAGGCAAATGCAACCTTCAGCAACCATGGAGAATCCTAAAGAGGAGTAGCTCTAGATGCCAACCAAGTAAGTTGTCTTGTCATTTTTTAATCAGTAACTCAAGTAAAATTTTATCCTTCTCAAAGATCTCTGATGTGGTTTGATAGCTAAAAGGTTTTCTCACTTTAAAAGAACAACCTTACCAAACAAGTTTCAGATCAAATTTCCCTCTCATGATGCCTTCCCGCCGCCCGCACCCAGCCTTCTCAGATTCCCCCCAAAGACGACACCCACAAATAAGCAGGAAGCAGTCTTGAGAATCAGCCGCCCCAATTCCTTCGACTGCGGTACCTAATCACCTGTTTTTTATTATAAAAAAGAGTTGGGAATGTGGTATTTTTGGCCTGTGCCCTTAAGAGACAGGCCATGCCCACCCCCTTCCAGCTTCCAGCCTCTGACCCAAGTTCTCTCTCTCTTCCTGTTCTGCTCTCACAGGAGCACTGCTTCTCTTTCCTCTCCCCCTTCTCTCTCTCTCTCTCTCTCTCTCTCTCTCTCTTTCTCTCTCTCTCTCTCTCTCTCTCTCTCTCTCTCTCTCTTCTTTTCTTCTCCCTCCATCACCCATCTAATAAATGTTTAACTCTGCATGGCATGCCTGTCTGTCTCTCTCTTGTCTGTTCCATACCGCCGCATGGGGACCTGGAGACTAACCCGTGGTCTCTGGTCTCATGAGGAGCACCCTCCTGCCGCCTGCCGCAATGCTCATGTGGTCTCGGGGACCTGCAGCAAGATGCCACCACCATCTTTTTTTAAAAAAGAACAACACATGAGAATTTAGAAATATGGTAAAGAATATGAAGACGCAAATGAGAATAATAAAACGTAGAATCATATAAGATAGTATCGGAAGGGAATTTCAGCAAGTACTGAAAATTCACCTGTGTATAATTTCCAACTGGCTAAGATACCCCTGACCCTAAAACGTGGGAGTAAAACAAAAGACTGCATTAACATACAAATTGAAAGTCACAGCTACATTTACCACTCATGCCCTAGACTCAGGCCCTACACCAAACACTCTGTAGGCAAACCACTACCTGGGTGGAATCCCAAGTTATTTCCATAAAGGGAACTGGAACTCAGTTAAATCCTTCGACTTTTGTTTTAGGTAGGAACCAACTACTTCCCTATTTCAGGAACAAGAGGTCTAGCAACTAGGCACACCTGTTGACAATAGCATTGAGAGAGCAGAACTGTGATTTACAGCTAGGTGGGACCTTTGTTTAGAGTTAGAAGCACAATAACCTTAACTAAACTAAAAACAAGTCCCAAACTCTGACTTTTGGCCTCTTTGGGCCTCCACATTTTCGTAAAATCCTTTGTGATGATGCAGTCACCCACACATTTTTGTTCAGTCTTCTACTAACTTTTTTCATATAAGTGTGTGCTAAAAACCAGTAATAGCTGTTGTGGTTTTCTGGATTCTACAAAGATAACTGTTACTAACAATTATTTTATTTTTAGTTTTTTTATAAAAGACTGGTGTTATTTTGACTTTCCCTGCATATGTACAATCAGTCCAACATTTAAAAATCTGTTAACTGAGTATGGACTTTAATGATGAGCTGTCAAATCAAACAACAGACTTCAAGTCTGTGCTATGGGAAGGTCTACTGGACATCCAGTGAACATCTGTGTCCGTGGCAGGAATGGGAATGGGGGATGTCTCGAGTATGCAGGCTGTTCCCAGGCAACAATATGGTGGCAGTACCACCCTTCCCTAGATCAAGTCAGTAAGGAGAAAAAGCACCAGATTAGACTCAGATCATTTGTTTATACTTGTGTAAGCACAAAACATGATATCAGTTCCCTGTACCTCAAATTCCTTGGGACAATATCTTTAATCCCTGAGGTCAGATAACAGTCATTATGTGTATTCTTTCTGTGCTAAAGAACTAACACTGAACTTGTGCATACAGTACTGTAGTCTTAACACAGGAGCCCACTACATTCAAAGGTAGAATGGGAAGGCATGGAAAGGGAAGGAAACAGCCACAGGCTCAACTGAAATGAGAGAAATGGATGGGTGACAGCTTTGGAGAGAGCCTTGCAGGCCTCTGGCATCTGAATGAAGGACAACCATTCAGAAAAGAGATGTTGAATCTTCTTTGGATGACTCAGTTAAGCCTTTGTGCATGAAGAGACCCCCGGTAAGGGGAGACCCTCCAGCAGACGCTCCCCACCAAGAGAAGACTCCAGTCGACTTCGGCTGCACAAGCAAGAGGCGTTTATTAGTTGGTTACACAGGCCTGTGGATGCTGCAGCAATCGGGTTGCTGAGCATGCCGGGCTCAGAGAACAAAGCAGTTTATATAGGATTTGGGGGCAGGCAGCTTTAGGGTACCCAGCAACAAGTATTTCATTGGTTAATTCATATAGAGCATAGGGTTATTTTGGGGAGCAGTGATTTGTTTCACTTTGGATTTCACAAAAACAGACATGACGAGGACACTGTGTTTGGCAGGGTCTTACTGCCCTTCTTTATCCCTCCTATTTTGGCTATCCCGGGTGGGCTAGCTGGTCAGTCATGGGTCATGGTGCCCATCTGTTGCTCCCCTTTATCTTTTGGTCCTTGACTGACTAGGAGGGTACCTAACTTTGACTTTATTTATTTTATTTTTAATTATTTCACTCATGTCAAAGAATCATCAGGTTGAGAATTTTAATTCTTTCAGTGCACATGTGTGAGCCCCATCCTCTGCATATGACGTAGCCTGGTCAACCCAGTGCGCATGCACTAGGCAGCTTTTAAAGTTGGACGCACCATCTTCCTCTCTCTCTCTCTCTCTGCACACTGACTTCCCCAGGCCTGTGCATGCTCCCTCTAATAAACTCCTAAGTAGGGTTGTTGCATGTTCCCTGTTTCCTTTTCACTCGTGCCAGTTAATTTCAAATATCATCACCGAAAAATAATTAAAAAGGGGGCAGAGGGGAAGCAAGATCTACACAAACGAAAAAGTAGAAAATATTTTCTAAAATACATTTTACACATAATCCAGTTGGAAATTATACCCCCCTTCCACTCCATCAACGGTTGCATTGATCTCTGTTCAAACTCGGTCTCTCTAAATACAGGGTTTTTTTCTTCTGTCCCCATCTCCACAAATCTGTTTAATCGGTCAGAAACAACTTCTTCTCTTGAACTGGAATCTTTATTCCAGTTCACCGCAAGTATAGCAAATGCTGTGCACAGCTTCATCCCGAGACCTTGCAGTCTCAAGATGATGATGAATTTGCAGTAGGGGTCCACAAAACAGGCTGCAGCCTTTGCTGTAAATAAATACCGGCAGAGAGTAGTGCAGCTCGAGCTTAGAATTTATGTTCTTGCTTTCTTAAGACAAGGTTCACCAGTCCCTGGTCCCTTTTCAATCCTGATGAGTCTTAGTGGTGGCTCTTGAGAGGTCCCAGTCATCTCCACTCACCACCCAGATTTCTAGAATCACAGAGGAAGGATGAAGGACTCCCAGGTGAGTCCCAAAGCCTGGGGAAACCTCTCTGAGCTTCCTGAAAACAACCTCTTGAGGAAAAAGAAAAAAATTGAAGTGTGAGGCAGGAGCAGAGAGATAATAATCTAACAAACCTTTCCAAGGAGAGACAGCCCTGGCCCCTCCTCTGAGAGACTGGGCGGGTACAAGCCATCGTCCGGCTCCGCCCTCCAGCTACCGTGACCAATTAGAGTCTCCCATGACAAGCGCACCACCTATAGGAGAGGCCCAAGGAGGAGAGCTTCTCTTTAAGGCGGTGGCCAAACCCTGGGAACTGGGACCCAGAGCTGGAGAGCCACAGCCTACTTTACCTCATCACTATGTCCCTGCAGGTAAGCCAGACCTGGGAAGGCTTTGCAGCAGCAACTCTCCCAGAAGGAGCGCTCTGCTGGAGCGAGAGCAGGCAGGACAGCTCTGGGGCAGGGCGGGGGCAAGTGGAGCTCTCAGGAGCGCCCAGCTGTGGCCCTGCAGTCACTCCCCACACCTGCCTAAGTGTCTTGTTATTTCACTGTAGACTGCACTGCGCCATCTGTTGACAACGACCCAGGTTCCCCATAGCAACCCACTGGGCTCCAGGGATGGTTTAAATTACCCAGACCTAAAAATTGACAAGCTTCACTCCTTCATCTGTCTCTTAACAACTCAGGGAAGCAGGTGACATCCACAGGGGTCTCAAGGCCCCTTGCTCTAGGGACCTCCAGAAGTTCTCATAGGCAAGTGTTTTATTGAATAGCATGGCTAGTTCCTCTATGAAGTAGAACCTACCATTTTATTGATAGAAGTGGAGAGAATAAATATGAATAAATTACAAACCAGGAGAGCCTTCCCCTAGTAGTCAGCCACATGGTAGGTTGCTTTCTTATGTCTTTTTTCCATTTGTGTTTGATTATAAGTATGTGAACATTATACATTCGTAATTTGCTTCTTATGTAGTTTTTATGTTCGGAACATTTCCTCACTATGTCACCTTCTAAGATGCACATTGTTAATGCTTAACATATCATGAGTATAGCCAACTTCTTTAACTATTTCTTTAGGCAAGATGATATCACGGCTGAATGACATACCTCAGAGACATTAAGGTTTGCATCTCCCTCTTAGACTGTGACATGTTAATCTCTCTCTCTCTCTCTCTCTCTCTCTCTCTCTCTCTCTCTCTCTCTCTGTGTGTGTGTGTGTATGTGTTCTGAATGTGTGTGTATGTGGGTGTACCTCAGTTATCGTCTTTATCTCAGAGGAGAGGAGAGGGCCCACGTGTCTTATGGCAAACTTGATTATGTGAGTTCAATCCTTGGAACCCCAGAGAACTGACTCTTGTAATTGTTCCCTAACCTGCACATCCATGCCATGGTACCTGTGCATCCACACTCACAGAAGAGTAAATGTAGGATAAAAAAAGTAGAGGAGAGAGCTCATTAGACGAGCCACATAGGCAGCATTTAAAGCAGCAGTAAGTAAGGATATCTTTTTCTTGTCGTTTTGTTCTGTTCGAGACCGTCCTGGCTGTTCTGAAACTATTTTTTTCTTTTCTTTCTTTTTTTGGTTTTTTTCGAGACGGGGTTTCTCTGCAGCTTTGGAGCTAGTCCTGGAACTAGCTCTTGTACACCAGGCCGGTCTCGAACTCACAGAGATCCACCTGCCTCTGCCTCCTGAGTGCGGGGATTAAAGGCGTGTGCCACCACTGCCCAGCTGTCCTGAAACATTCTAAGTAAGATACCTTACATGGCCAGGGGTGGTGGTGCCATGAGCCTTTAATCCCAGCACTTGGGAGGGGAGGCAGGTGGATCTCAGTGAGTTCAAAGCCCTCCTGGTCTACAAATCGAGTTCCAGGACAGCCAGGAGTGTTACACAGTAACCCTGTCTCCAAAAAAAAAAAAAAAAAAAAAGACAGAAAAGTTTTCAAACACATGCTTACTTGATATCGGCATCAGTATGATCAAAGAATGCTTGGATCATAGTCACTGCAATTGTTTACACTTGAATAAAGTATTACAGATGAAATTTTGTTAAAACATATGCTCATTATTTCAATTTGAAATCCTTACTAATGTAATAATATAACAACAAAATACAGTACATTCTGGGGGATTGGGTTGTGCAAGCCGGCTGTAGCAGTACACACCTAAAATCCCAGCACTCAGGACTTTGAGACAGAAGGATGGGGAATCAACATCCATCCTTCGCTACACAGCAGATTCAAAGCTACACTGTACTAATGAGGCCCTGTCTCAGAACAAAACACACATCAAAACAAAAAGTAGTTCAAGCAGAAAAGAAAGATGAAGTCAGGTGGAAAGTCCATTTAAGAAACAGAGGAGATTTGGCATGTGTGGTTCAGTTGGTAGGGCACGTAGTATGCAGGAGGTCCCTGGAGTCACTTGCCAGCGCTAGAAAAACTGAAGTAGGGGATCTTTTAAGCCTGGATGTTCTGGGATAGCCTAGGCAACATAGTTAACCTTAACACACACACATACACAAGTCTATACTGTTAGTTTATTTGCACACTGAGAGAACGGGAGGTAAGGACTTGTTACAAAGACTATACGCAGGAAAATCTGGCCAGTACTAAAGATGTGGTGTTGTTATAACGTGTACCTGGGTCTGAAATTATTTCAAAAATCAAAATTTAAAATTGTAATAAAAGTAAACAATATATTGAAAAGCCAACAGCTAGTAGCTGGCTAGCATATTCAAACCTCTTCTCTCTTCAAAATGGAAATGGAAGAAGACAGACATTATGTACCTCCTGGGTGCTGCTAGTGGCTCACTAGCGGAAAGGACAGTGAGGGTGCATTCACTATTGTTCTGGAAGTGAAAACACAGATGGAATTCCTAATTCAGTTATAATCTCCCAGTTTTATATGTAAATTGTAATAGAGGTCTTTTGTTTATGTTATATTATTTAGCTCAGGCTAGTCTCAACCTTTAGCTGATCCTTCTGCCGCAGCTTCTCTGCTGCTAGGATTACAGGGGTTTGCTTCCACGCCTGGCAGGACAGTCATCTGACTCAGACAAGTTTCCTTGCTAGGGGATGGCGATAAAGCAGTGGCCTGGGTCATGTGTCTTTTCTGGGTGGGAGATGCAGCTCAGTGGTAAAGGGCTTGCAAGAGGCCCTAGGTTTCATTTCTACACACCACAAAAAGTGGTGGGCAGCGGGGAGGGGTGATATTTACACTCATAAGACACACACACACACGTGTGACTCAAATAACTGAGGGACTTGTCTTTCTAATTCAGTACTTCAACAAGGGAGACTTGCTCAAAGGGATTTACCAGGCTGATACATAAACTGACTGTTCTGTTCACTCTGTACAGAAAGTGAAGGTAGGCAAACTGGGAGGCGCCTTCAGAGGCTGTCTGCAGTGAGGTGAGATTTGAATGGAAGTATCCAGAGGCCCCAGGTCATTCTTTGAGATGGTGTTCTGTGCTCATTATAGGTATCATCCCCGCCACAGAAAGGGTGGGAAAAAGAGGGCCTTGAAGCCCACTCACGAATGGGAGAGGGGCATTGTTCACAAGTGAGAGGAAGATCACATGGATACACACTCAATAAGGATGTGGAACACTCACTTAGCCAAAACAGAAATGCCTGCCACACAGAGCCAAGCTCCCAGGGTACAGAAACATAGGGAAGGTGGCATTCCTTTTGCCCAGAATGCTCTGAAATTCACTGCCAATGGCTACACGTAAAGATATGTCAACTGTGATGATATTCTGATCCACCCACCAGGGATCTAATAAAGGTCTGTGGTCAGGTTCTTGCCATCAATCAGCAGGCAGGGGTGAATAGCTGTACCTGCCCTTTATTGGGAGTGTACAGGGAAAAAATTGTTTTGATTCAGCACTCCCTTTATGTTCCACCCTGGTGAATAATGTCTGGATGGCCAGGACTGCCTTAGTCAGCTCTTGTCTTCACACTGGATACCTGTGCACCCTTACCCAAGAGTCATTGCAAGCAGCAGCCTCTGAGGCAGGCTCCTCGGGATGTGTTTCCCTGTAGCTCTCATCCAGCTCTGTGGTCACACCAATGGCTGCTAACTGACTTTTCTTTTTGTAAAGTGATTTCTCTTCAGCATTTGTTATAGAGGGAGGGAGAAAGGAGAGAAGAAAAGAGAGGGGAGGAGAGGGAGAGATGGCAAAACAAATTTTTCCTCGGGATAAGACACATATGCCACTCAACCCGAAGTACGCCAAACAACTTTACTGGAGGACAGTTGGCATGAGACTTACAATAATGAAAATTAGATTCTATGTGTATGTCTTGCTTGCAGGTGTGTATACACACCACAGATGCACCTTTTGTGTGTTCTTGTTGTCTTTTGCCCTAGGCTAATTTTGACCAGGCCACACAAGACGTGAGGAAGCTGAAAAGCAGACCGGAAGATGAAGAACTCAAAGAACTCTATGGGCTCTACAAACAGTCCATCGTTGGAGACATCAACATTGGTGGGTATCTGATGATTGTATTAGACAAATAGATGGACTTGTTTGCAGTGTTTGTACAAGTGCACAGTGAAAAGTAACATTGAAACACTCTCCTCCTTTTGGCAGCATGTCCAGTAATGTTAGATATGAAGGGCAAGGCCAAGTGGGAAGCGTGGAGCCTCCAAAAAGGTTTTTAACTCTTAAATAAGTTAAAACAAACCTTCCTAAACTCCCACCACACGAATATGTAAGATAACATGTTTGTATCTCTCTAGGGTTGTCCAAGGAAGATGCCATGAGTGCCTATATTTCTAAAGCAAGAGAGCTGATCGAGAAATACAGAATTTAGAATTTGACATGGGAGAGAGAGCTCCTTTGAAAGCCTTCATAATAGGAACATGGTGTGTAGGGGGAAATGCATTGACAACTGTATGAATCATGTGTATTTTCCTATTAGCATGGATTCTAATACTTAGGACTATGTCAGCATAATTACCTAAGTTTGCTTGCTTGTGCAAGGTGACTTTTGAAAAGTCATTTTGTAGTCTGCATATAAACTTTAATAAATATCTGTTTCTTTTGCATCTATGTTTGTGTATGGGTGTTCATATGTGTGTTGCACATTATGTATGCACGCATGTGGTGGCTGGTTTTTCTAACATATGTTATTTGCTTCCTGTGAGGCAGGGTCTCTCTGTGTTTGGAGCTCAACAAGTATGCTAGACTGAGTGGCCCCAGATACCCTCTAACCTCTGCCTCCCCAGGACTGGATTACACATGTGTTCCACCATGCTTGGCGATCTGGGGCTTGAACTCAGGTCCTCATGTTTATAAGGCAAGCACTTTACTGACTGAACCATCTCCCCAGCCTCAGTGTTTGTTTCCTGACTTACTCTGTTCTTATACGATGAGTTCATCCTACTGGGCAATAAGAAAAGTGTGTTCAGAATGCAGAGCAGCCAGACTATTCTCGATGCTTCAGGAAGTGGAACCAGGAGGGAGTTTAAGGACAGCCTAGACTACAGGAGACCCTGTCTCAAAACAGGAGAGCCTAAATCTGAAGGAAAGGGTGAGTAGGTTGGACAAACAGAAGAGTGTAGCATGAAGGGCCTGCTAGCTGGGGTTTCTGTCCTGCCCAGTCCCCCAGCCATTTAGACCCAGGGAAAATCACGCAGAGAGTCTACATTAGGTTACAAACTGATTGGCCCATTAGCTCAGGCTTCTTATTAGCTCTTGTAACTTATATAGCCCATTATTCTTATCTATGTCAGCCACATGACTCAATACCTTTCTCAGTGGGGCAGGTCACATCCTGCTTCTTTGATGGTCCAGACAGGAATGCCGAAAGAGCTTCTTGCTTCCCAGAATTCTCCTTGCTCCGCCTCTACTTCCTGTCTGGTTGTCCCACCTTACATCCTGGCTAATGGCCAATCAGCGTTTATTTAAATCATGATTGACAGAATATAGACAATTCTCCCATACCACTTCCTCCTCTTTTTTTTTTTTAAACAAAGAAAAATATCCATAGTCCATTTTTGGGGAATGTGGGCGTAGTATTCCAGGCTACTTTCAGCTGGTTGGGGGCGCTGATAATCTTATGGGGACCCAAAGAAAATTTAGAGTTATGATCAAGTCCTGACTGGAGTATCCTGTGAAGCTTGATCATCTCAGGAGACATCTGGGCCATTTGTTCCTACCAGAGGAACAAATTTTCTCAGGTGGTCTTCCTTGATCAAATCTGAGTTTTCTTAACTCAGAATGAATCCACAGCCTCTCATTTCCTGTGGAAACAAAAGCAAAATCTCTTCTCCAAAGTAACATACCTTTTGACTTCAATTTTGAAGTCAAGGTATTTTCAAAATACTCATCTTGGATTAGTTCAACAGCATTTAAAAGCAAATATCTTTTAGCAGCTGTTGGTCCTTCCTCAGCATTCAAACAATTCAAAGAGAGCATAATAGCATACAGTATCAAGATTCTCTGTGTATTTTCCATCTTTATGCGGCTTTATTTTAACCTCTATTTCTTTTATTTTTACTTTTAACTTTTGGCTTTTTGAGACAGGTTCTCTGTATATCTTTGTCCTGGAACTCCCTCTGTAGACCAGGCTATCCTTGAACTCACAGAGATCCACCTGTCTCTGCCTCCCCAGTGCTGGGATTAAAGGTGTATGCTACCACACCTTGAAGTCACAGAGGTCAATCTATCTCTGCCACCACACCTTGACGTCACAGATGTCAATCTACCTCTGCCTCCAAGTGTTGGGATTAAAGGTGTGTACCACCACACCCAACTACTTTCTTTCTTTCTTTTTTCCCTTAAGAACTTTAACCATAAGCCAGCATATATTTTTAACCTACTGTAAACCGTTTCGAGGTTTTCTTTGTCTTTGAATCTATCTTTACTGTATATCTCTCTTTTTCTGACTACACGAGTCTTTAATTTGCTAAGCAGTATGGAGGGGAATAAAGCCGTGGCTTTAACAGCTAGATCCAGCCCATTCCTTAGCTTTCTGCAATTCCAGCCTCATGGCGGAGGTACTGGCTGTAGCCACATTTACTGCCACAACTCTATGGCGTTTTAAGGTCCCTGCCAGCAAGCAAGCTGCAGCATTCTGCTAACAGACCACATTCAAATATGCCCTGGCTGGACAGCCTCCCTGAAAGAGTCAGAGTTTGCCCTGGCAGGACGGCCCAGAAAGCCGGCATTTTAAAACGGCGCAGCTTTTTTCCTGCTACAGCTGAAAACCAAAAAGCATGCAGTTGGCTTTTCATCAACACCATTTAAGTGTTTATTGGCAGGACCTCTTAAAAGAGCTGCAAGGCTTTGCAGCTAAAGCTGAGTCAGGAAGCCTCTCTTAGATGAGAGTGCTTGCTTGCCTCTAGCAAGCAGAGCAGACCCGAGAAATTGCTTCTACCAAGAAGACATGCTTTACTCTATTCATTCCCAAGCTTTCTCATGCTTTCTGTGGATGCAGTTATCCACATTGGGCACCATTCTGTAATAAGAGGGACCTGGTTGGTTTCTGTCCTCCCACCAGGTCCCGCAGTCATTAGGTCCCAGAGAAAAATCACACAGAGAGTCTAAGTTAGGTTATAAAACTGATTGGCGGGGCTGGAGAGATAGCTCAGTGGTTAAGAGCATTGCCTGCTCTTCCAAAGGTCTTGAGTTCAATTCCCAGCAACCACATGGTGGCTCACAACCATCTGTAATGAGGTCTGGTGCCCTCATCTGGCATGCAGGCATATACACAGACAGAATATTGTATACACAATAAATAAATTAATTAATTAATTAATAAAAAATTGATTGGCCCATTAGCTCAGGCTTCTTATTAGCTCTTGTAACTTATATAGCCCATTATTCTTATCTATGTCAGCCACATGGCTCAATACCTTTCTCAGTGGGGCAGGTCACATCCTGCTTCTTTGATGGTCCAGACAGGAATGCCGAGAGAGCTTCTTGCTTCCCAGAATTCTCCTTGCTCCGCCTCTACTTCCTGTCTGGTTGTCCCACCTTACATCCTAGCTAATGGCCAATCAGCATTTACTTAAATCATGATTGACAGAATATGGACAATTCTCCTGCACCAGAAGAGCAGTTCAGTTCCTTTGCCGCACCCATGCATGTGGGCCCATCTCCCCAGCCTCAGTGTTTGTTTCCTGACTTACTCTGTTCTTATACGATGGGTTCATGCTACTGGGCAATAAGAAAAATATGTTCAGAATGCAGAGCAGCCAGACTATTCTCGATGCTTCAGGAAGTGGAACCAGGAGGGTCATGAGTTCAAAGACAGCCTAGACTACAGGAGACCCTGGCTCAAAACAGGAAAGCCTAAAACTGAAGGAAAGGGTGAGTAGGTTGGACAAACAGAAGAGCAGTTCAGTTCCTTTGCAGCACCCATGCATGTGGGCACTCTGGAATGACAGGTGGATTTGCCTCCAGGCCACTTCCTGCCTTCCTATATGAGATGGACAAGTTACCTAACCAGGCTGTGTTTGGCTGCCCATGGAAGGGCTCTGAGTGCCAGTCAATCACTGCCAGGGCAGCAGGATCACAAGACACCTGGGTTGTAAGCACCCCGAGGTCTTCCTATCATGATGGACAGTAATTGTTTAGTATTGTATTTTGATAAAGCAGCAAGGGCTCTTTCTTATGCAGTAGGTCTAATGTATATTTCTATAGATTCTATAGATTAGATTACACTTTGAGTCAGTGTGGTGATGGAGAAATGATCATTTCCCTCTGTCAATCACTCTTGCCCCTAGAATAGTGCAAGAGGCTTCAGCTGTAACCCCACCTGAAGGTACGTTGTTGATAAAACTTTGCATAAAAGTCAATCAATTAAATTCTAATAAAAAGATAAAGGACTCTAGCAGAAGTTTTCTTCCTCTAACAATATTTTTATTCATCCTTTGAAATTTTCCTAAATGCATACATGTGTTTTGATCATATCCACCCCTCCCTTGCCTTTCCAAACCGCCCCCCACAGATGTCCTCCAATGTGTACCCCTCCCAATTCTATGCCGCTCTTCTCGTCTTCTTTTTAAACAGTGCACTGAGTCCAATTCGTGCTGCCCGCTGTGCCACGAGGGTACCCATGGAGCATGAGGAAGCGACTAGTGGCCACATCCCCCAAAGACAAGCAGCCCCTTCCTGCTGCTGCCGTCAGCTACAGTGGCTCCTTGCCTCCCTGACCCTTAGCATTTGCCTTTTCCCCAGATAGATGCCCCATGAAGAAATCCACCCGTATGCATCTTTCCGGTCTCTGGAGATCACAGCCCCACATCTCCAGGAGCTAGAGGGACAGCTTGTGATTGGTTTGCATATTTGAAGGGCCATCTAAAAGCAAGCAAGTAACGACACTTCCAAACACTTGCTTATATAGTTCTTGATGAAGTTCTCGTTGTTAGGGTCAAACAGATGAAAGTGGTTACCTGGCAGCATGTGGATGTCAACCTTCCCGCTGGTTATATCTCCCCACCCTAAGGAATACAACGTTTTATTTAGTAACAGATGGCATCAGACAATGACAGCAGAAGACTTACTTCCAGGTATTATTTCACTAAAACCTGACACTCAGTGACAGAGTTACATCCATGGTCTCAGGTTCTCTGTATCCCGTGTTTTTAATCTCTTTAAGACCTACCAGTATTCAGTGGTGTGACCTGTATCTTAAATTTTACAGGAGACCAACATCTCTTTGTTTACACACAGGAAAACTTGGGCTGATTTTCTATCTGTTTCAGTGACTCTTAGCTGACATATGCTGAGAACACTTCAACACATCTTTCAAGAAAATACCCCAAAGTATAAAAGCATTTTCACCTTTTGTGTCCTTTATTGTATCTTCAGTTCCAAAAAAGCAAGTTATGTCCTGAGAAAGAAGAGCCTCCGAGGGCATGTCAAAGCTGCAAATGTGAAAAGGCTGTTTGTAATTTCATTTTAACCTTCCAGTCTTTTCCCCTTCCTGACTTCACTGAAAGGAAACAGGGTATACAGCCTTGCTTCTTCCCCTTCTTCTGCTAGTCCCAACGAGGAAGACATTCACAGGAACTGCCTCTCTCCAGTAGAACAGCCGTGAGGGTCATGTGGCCCAGGCTCTTTCCTAATCATGAATTAAGTGCTAGCTAGAGTTGAATGTAATTTTTAAAACTAGGGAAAAGAAGAATTCTTTTGTCAACCTTTTCAGTAGACTTGACACAGCTGGAGAAAGAGTCAGTGAACTTGCAAATGGTCATGAGATGTGATCCAAAGCGGGAAATCTTACAAAGAAAGGCAGACTGCCTAGGAGGTGTGGGGCCCATGTATACACAATCAAATAGCAAACAGGCTCATATGTGTGGAATCGGCTGGCAGAGGGGAGCTGGAACAAGACTGGGGTCCGGGAAGGAGGCAGAGCTGGGAGGGGTCACAGGCTTTGATATCCCCCAGCAGAAAGTGCCCTAATGGTCTGCACCATGGTGATGGTGATGGGAGAGGGCCGAGAGATGCCCTGTGGGCCTAGTGTGATATATTTTAAGGAGCTGAGACCTAAGGAGTGGGGAGGGCGGGGCAGATTTGGAAACAGGAAAGAAGGAAGGGAGATGAGAGAAGATTCAAGAGCAGGCGGAAAGTGCCTTTGCAGTCTGGAGGAAGCTAACTGGCGAGGAGCCAGCCCAGTCTGAGCCCCTGAAAAGAGTGTGAATGTTGAGGGGACTTCTCACGTTGAGTGGGCCATCCCTGAGTGACTTTCTTTTTGTGCTACTGAGACTACTTGGAGTGAAAAAAATTCAGTGGGAGTGATGCTTGTTGTATATTCCTTTTCAAAGTGACTTTTTCTGGGGCTGTGGAGATGGCTCCACAATTTCTGCTCTTGCAGAGGACCCAGGCTTTGGTTCCTAGTGCCCACAGGATAGCTGGAAACTTGTCTGTGACTTCACTTTCAGGGGAACCAATGCCCTCTTCTGATTTCCTCAAGCATTACATGCATATGACACATACGTACATGCAGGCAGTACACTCATACACATAAGATAAATCTTTAAAGTGACTTTGGGTAAAAAAAAAAATGGGCTAAACCTAGCATGATTTCATTTAATTATTACAACCCCATAAGGTGTTACTAACATTTCACTGCATACATGAAACCCAAACTCTTACATACATATGCTCAAAATCTCACAGCTGCTAAAAGCCTGGACAGACAATTTTGATCTTAAAGAGTGGGCTCTGAGGAAGACAGGTTTGTCCACTGAGTACATTTTCATTGTGATGGAAAGGTTTTCTCATACATCGTTTCATTAAATTTATGTAACGATATAAATTGTTTCTCAATTCAAAATTATTTGTGCTTGGGCGTAGAAATACAGGGGCAGAATCCGAGCAGTCACACTGCTGAGGCCGGAGTATAGCAAGCTCAAGACCCACCTGGCCTACAGAGCAAATTCATGGCTAGCCTGGGCTACACAGTGGGATCAGATATCAGAAACCCAGGGGCTGGAGTGGTGCCGCAGTAGGAGAATGGCTGCTTAGGATGCACAAAGATGTGGGCTGAGCACCTTCCACACCACCCAGAACTCTTAAGCTGACCTGTGTGACTGTCCCAGTGTGATGTTTTGGTTCCTAGGAAGATTATAGCGATGAAGTGACGCTACCCACCATCTCACACACTTGGCCTTGTGACGGAGTGACCATTTAGAACCTGCTGTCCCCTTATCAGCTGTACTCACCTTGATGCCCAATGGATCTTATTAAAACTGTGTTCTTGTCAACTGGAACTCTGTGCTCTGCCCAGTGTCTCCCATTCCTCCCCTATTCTCTGGCAGATGGCGGCTTCCATTCTGTCCCTATGTCTACTGTTGACTTTTATAGATTCCATATACGTGAGGCTCTGCCATGGTATCAGATATGTAATTTGTAAATACTTTCTCCACATCTGTAGGTCTCTTTGTTGATTGTTTTCTTTGCTGTGTTTTCAGATCATATAAAAAATTTATCACTTAAAAAATAGTCATGAAATTTCTCTCTGTACTTTCCTTCCAGAAGATTCATAGCATCCAATCTATGGTTTCTATGCTTTCCTTTAATCCACTCTGAATTACATATATATATATATATATATATATATATATATATATATATATATTTCACATGATTTTTGTCCATATATAAACATACACATATATTATTGTATGATGTGTGTGTTAAGTAAAAATCCAATTTTCTTCTTTTACATTGGATATCCAGTATCCCCAAATGGTTTATTTTAAAGAGACTGTAGTGGGCCAAAGATGACTCAGTGGGCAAAGATGCTTGCTACCAAGCTTCATTACCTGACTTCAATTTCTGGGACACACATGGTGGAAGGAAAGAAACAACTTTCAAAAGTTGTTATCTGACATCCACATGTATACTTTAGCATGCACAGACACTGCCTCCCACACCCAAAATAAATAAACAACATTTTAAATGTATTAGGACGTCCTTTCCAAATCGTATATTCTTGGCATTTTGCTCTTTAGTGTAAATATGTGAATTTATTTGTGCCCCTTCTAATTCTCTACATTACTTGGTACGTCTCTTATTATGCCAGTACTATGCTGTTTCAATTCCTAAAGCTTAGCTTTAATTAATAAAATTTTAAAAGGATTTTAGGTGATAAGGGAAAGCAGATGCCACAGAGGTGTCTCGTGTGTCCCTGCTCTTGGCAGCCCCTTGCCATCCCAATGGGTGCTTCTTTCCACATGACTGCTTGACTGCCAAATACAGATGGCTCCATGAAGACAGCTGAACACAAACTGATCCTTTTGGGACAAGAACATTTTAAAACACTGCCCTTAGCAAACCTCAAGACGAAAACAATGTTCCCGACTGTAGCTCTATAGTGTGATTTGAAATCAGATGTGGCAAGACCTGGTGTCCTATTGTTTTTTGTTTGTTTGTTTTTGTTCAGGATTGCTTTGGCAATTTGGTCTTTTGTGCTTCTATATGAATTTTAAGAATTATTTCCTTATTCCTATGAAGACTATCACTCAAATGTTAATGGGCACTAACTGATTTTTTAGATTGTAACTGCATACTAGCTCTTCAAAATGTGATATCTCTCTCTCTCGCTGTCACATTCATTCATTCAGTGGGTATTTCTTAAATCTTGACTCTGGGCTAATTCAGAAACACAAAACAGCTATCCTGGTGATACAATCAATCAGGAACAGAGAGAGGGAGATGGACTTTGAGTGTCTGGCAGGGGTGTGGGCACCATGAACTTTGTGACAGACTAAGGATGGGGATGAACTGAGAGACAGAGAGAATGATGGGGCTGTGTTGGTTTTCAAGACGACTGCCCCACTTTTGTAACTGTCAACTTCCACTGGCAAGTAGCATGCCTCCTCCCCTCCCCTCCCCAGCACACACTGCCCCAATGCTAGTTCTGGGCTTTGTGAAAGAAATAAATGTGCTTTTAAAAGTCTTAGCCCAGGGGAGTCAGGCCTAGCCAGGTATGAGAATGCAGGAGACTAAATGCTGAATTCAAAGTGATTTCCCTTGGGAACTTAAGATTTGGAAGCCTCCCCCGCAACAGACTCAGGGGTTGGGGAAGGATTTGATGTGTTAACATGTCAGTCTGATCAGAAAAACCAAGCATGGAGACAGATACCCTCCCAGAGAAGGGAATGGAGAGGGGTGTGGAGTTCTGTAATTCATTCACTGAACAGTGAACCCAGCCAGCCTCTGCTCCAGGCTCTCGCCTTCTACACTTAGTCTGGAGCCCATCCACTCTTGCTGATACCTAGAATGTGATAGCAATAATGTGTACGATGCATATTTATTATGTGATATAACATGTAATCATAAATAATCATGAATATTTTTAAAGAAAAAAATCTGCCAGGCACCTTTTAAAGATACAATTCCTGTGCCTCAAATCCATTCCAAGCAAGAAAAATATCCCAAGAAGCCTCAGAAGACACAAATGCACTGCAGCCTTTAGAGTATTATATTCTTATATACACAGCGTCTGTGATCTGCCGATCTATATTATTCTTTTCTTTCTCTCGGGGTGAGGTTTCAAGACAGAGTTTCACTGTGTAGCCCTGTTTGTCCTGGAACTCACTCTGTGGACCAGGCTGGCCTCAAGCTCAGAGATCCCCCTGCCCCTGACTGCTGAATGTTGGGATTAAAGGAATGTACCACCACCACCTGTCCTGTATTTTTCTATAACTATCAACTCAAGCACACGTGCGTACACACACACACACACACACACACAGAGTTACTTACACGAAGTTTTTCACAATGGCAGCATCTGCCTTTAGAATGGGAATGAACTGACTCAGAAAGTCCTGGTCATCAATGAGATGCTTGGGGGTGCCTCCGAAATTCAGAAGGTAGTGCCCGACTTGTTCGTCTGTCAGTTTGTTCAGTTCAGGAAATTGATACCGGGATTTTGACTTGAAACATCAACAAATACAAAGTTGATCTTTCATGAAATGCACTGGCCCCCAAACCCAAACCTGTCTCCTTAATTCAACGAGGAAGAAGAAAGTGTCATAAAAACTTTAGCATCAGAAGGTCACAAAAATGGCACTCCCAATTTAGAATGCTGGACCTGTGCCAGGCTCTGCAGCAGAAGCAAAGAAGGTCAGTGCTGGAAGGAGGAACCAGGAATCACAAGACTAGCTGAAAAAATCACAGCCGACCCCAATTTGGCATCATGTTGAGATTCTTTCCCAACAATGATTGGTTTCTCTCCTGATGTTGGTAAGTTCCCAACTGAGGTAATATGCAGAGGACAGAAAGCAGGGAGGACAGTACTTGCTCCAGGGACAGAAAGCAGGGAGGGACAGGACTTGCTCCAGGGGGACAGAAAGCAGGGAGGGACAGGACTTGCTCCAGGGGGACAGAAAGCAGGGAGGACAGGACTTGCTCCAGGGACAGAAACAATGAGACTGTATTCAGGAAGAAACTGAAGTTCATTTCAGAGGTTGGAAAGAAATACAATGAAAGATCACAGGGGTTTTTCAGTAGCACATGGTAGATCCCTGTCATCACTCCCAGGCTGGCCCAAAGGAGAACAATGACCCAATTGTTAGTACCCCATTTCCCGCTGCTCCATTCTCTCATCCAAACAAAGCAGAACACTTACGTGGGGAGCATATGCACTGGACACAAAGAAATGCATCGGCTCCATTTTGTATTTCTCCTTTAGGCTCAGTGCAGTCATAAAAGCAATGTAGGATCCCAAACTAAACCAGGGAAGAGACAAACATGATACATAGCGTTGGACAAAACTCATGATGACCAGGTGTCACAAACATAGCAGTGACTGAGGGATGGGCAAAAGCTAGCTGGCTGTTAACTGTTTTGTAAAAAGTCTGTTACCACTGTGTCAACATGATGGGCGTTTTCGGGCTGAGAGATGGCTCAGTCAGTAGAGCACTGACCTCGCGTATGTGGCAGTCCAGTTTCTGACCCCCAGAACCAATGTCAAAAGCTCAGTTCAGCTGCTCAGGCCTGAAATCTCAACAGTGCAGAAATGAGAGACAAAGAGAAGGGGATCCCTGAAAGAGGGTGGGCCTGCTAGCTTGGCGTATGTGGCGAAGTTTAAGGCCATTGGGAGACCCCATCTTAAATACAAGACAGACAGAGACTGAGGATCAACATCCAAAGTCATTGTCTGGCTTTCCCATGTATTCCAGGCACATATATCCATACAGGCCACATATGAGTGTGCACACACACACATGTGAGTGCTGGCACACACACACAGAGAGAAAGAGAGAGAGAGAGAGAGACAGAGAGGGAGAGAGAGAGACAGAGAGGCACCTTGCAGTGTACAACAGAAGTTAAATACCTGTGGCCAAAAAATGCAAACTCTTTATCCTGGACAACAGGAAGCAGGGCAGGCACAATCTCATCAACTATCTGGGAGATGTCACTTGCGAAGAGTTCTTGGGATCGAGTTTCTCTTCCAGCCAGCCTTACAGAATGCACTGGAAGAGACAAGTCCCTTATACACAGACAAAGAAGACTCTGAGACGCTGTAAACAGGTTAAGGCAGATGGATGAGACTCCATGGCCTTGTGAAAGGCCTTACACGATGTCACCAATTTCAAAGAAGCAGATAATGGTCAAGCCCGGCATGGTGGCTGTGAGGTCAATTGGTTGTCACTTGATTGGATCTGGGGTCCACTAAACACACGCTTCTCATGGATGTGTGACAGTTTTACCCGGTGGTTTCCCGCCTGCATTCCTGTTTGAGTTCCTGCCCTAACTTTTCTCAACAATAGACTGTATTCAGGAAGTATAAACCAAGTAAACCCTTGTTACCCCCAAGCTGCTTTTGGTCATGGTCTTTATCACAGACACAGAAACCAAACTAAACATGACCCATTTCAAATAAATGAGAGTACTTACAATAATGCCATTAAAATCCATTCATATATGAATCACAGCATTTTCTTCCTTCAGTAAAAGAAGAATTTGAGCTGAGCTAAGTACAGCTGGAGCCACAGAAATTTGTGTGTGTGTGTGTGTGTGTGTGTTGTATTTCAAGACAGGTTTTTGTAGTCCTGGCTATCTTGGAACTAGCTCTATAGATCAGGCTGACCTCAAACTCACAGAGATCTGCCTGCCTCTGCCTCCCAAGTGTTGGGATTAAAGGCGTGTGCCACCACTAACCAGAAGGATTTAAAATTATTGAGGGGAACAGAGAAAAGATGGGAAGACATTTCCAAGAAGATACCTTATAAAGGGAAAATGGCTGAACAGAGAAAGGGATGGAGCTAAAATTCTATAGAAACTTGAAGATATCAAAGCATAAGAAGAATGCAGAACCAGCAACCTAAGCAAACAAGGTACCAATGTTTACTCTAAATTTCAGTTCACTGTATCAACAAAAGAGGGAACTCGTGAACTAAGAAACTGAGTTAGCAAGGCATCACCCCATACCCAGCACTACTGCTTAGGAGGAAAATCCAACACAAGGGCAAACCCTAACACCAAATACAGAAAGGGTGGATCAGACATCTCTGGCCAGTGAAAATATTTATTAAGAAACTCATGGAGGAGAAAAAACAATGCTCCCAAGTGAATTAACTCCAATGAGGAATGTAAAAATAATCTTTGTTTTTTGGAAGTTTAAAATCCTGACTAGAAAGAGACAAATAATTGCACAAAGATTGTCAGGAAAAAAGTTGAATAAAAAGACAAAAGTTGCCGGGCAGTGGTGGCACACACCTTTAACCCCAGCACTCGGGAGGCAGAGGCAGGCAGATCTTTGTGAGTTCGAGGCCAGCCTGGTCTACAAGAGCTAGTTCCAGGACAGGCTCCAAAGCCACAGAGAAACCCTGTCTCGAAAAACCAAAAAAAAAAAAAAAAAAAGACAAAAGTTTTTTTTTCAAAATCAAAAAATAAATCCTTTCCTTGTGATAAGACAGGGCAAAATATTTGTGGATACAGAAAATTGGAATGAAAAAACTAGGAAAAGAAAAAAATCAAAGAAGATTGCACAGGGGGGCGGAGAGATGGCACAGCAGTTAAGAGCCTGGCTGCTCTTCCAGAGAACCTGGGCTTGATTCCCAGCACCCACACAGTGGCTCAAAACCCTCTCTAACTCCAGTCCTGGGAAATCCAACATCAGGCCTCCATGGGTTCCTCACTGACATGGTACAGACACCCATACAAATAAGATAAAAGGAAATCATAACAGAAAAGAAGATTGCCAAAGAAGGGGGGAGCAGTTATGGGAGTCAGAAAAATTTATAAGAAAAATGAGACAGGGAACCCCACAGTAAAAGATGTAGGGTCCTCAAGATGGCTCAGAGCATAAAAGCCACTTCTGCCTGATGACTTGAGTCTGGCCCCAGAACCCACATGATAAGAGAGAACTGACTCCTGAAAGTTGCCCTTTGACCTCCACACAAGCAGTGGCTGTACTCCCCCACAAAAAAAAAATGTTAAAAAAATTTTAAAAACAAAGGGAATCCTCTTCAATGGTTGCCTCTTATCTAAAAATCACATTTTTAGTGATTGAAAAGACTGACTCAGGACAGCTAAGGTAAAATGTTAGCTCTAGGGCTAGGAATACAGTTCAGTTAGTAAACTGCTGGATGTGCTTGGCCAGGGAGGCAGGAGCCGAGAAGCCGTGGGACTTGCTGTCTTCTGGCCCAGCCTAACCAGTGAGCCTCAGGTCCTAGTAAGAGACCCTGTCTCAAAAACAAGCAGGGACAGCTTCTGAAAAACAATCTGAAGGTTGACTTCAGGCCTCCATGTGTGTGCATGGACACGCGTGTGCGCGCATGCAGTAACTCAGAATGCAGTAACCTGCGTGCGTTGTGAGAGCTGCTCTACAGATAGCAGGGCTTCGCTGGTCTAAGCAGTGCACTAAAGCAGGGGCTCCTGTTCTGCTTTTATTATTTACTTGGAGGGTTATAGTTTTGAGAAAAGACTTCTAGATGGCAGCAGATCACAGAACCAAGTTCTATGTTGTAATAGAAGAATCTCATTTGACAAGAAGTGTTTCAGAAAGGGTTGGCAAATAGAAAAGGAGGCTGTGGTAGCTAATTTTGGCCATCACCTTGCACATCTGGAAAGAAGGGACCTCAACTGAGGAATTACTTTTATCATACTGGCCTGTGAGTGTGTCTGTGGGACATTTTCTTAATGCTAATTAATGTAGAACGACTCTGCCTACTCTGATCAGTATCATTCCTAGGCAGGTGAGCCTGGCCTGTTTAAGAAAAGTAGTTAAACATGGGCCTGGGAGCAAGCCAGTAAGCAGCTTTGCTAGATGAGTTTCTGCCTAAAGTACCTTCCTTGACTTCTTTTAATGATAGACTATAGAGCCCTGTACGCTAAAATAAACCCTCCCCCTAACCCCCACGTTTGGTCATTGTGTTTATCACAGCAACAGGAAGCAAAATAGAACAGAAGGTTTACATAAAGATATAAATGGAAACAAGAAAAAATCATGGGTTGTATTTTAATATCTGACAAGGTACCATTTAGAGACAGAAACATCCAACAACAATAAAATGGACTCTTGGTGTTTCTAAAGCTTACATATTACATAGCAATTGCCTCTAAAGTCAACAAGACTTTCATGGTTAAAGATGTCAACAATTCACAAGTCTTATAAAGTTCCTTAAACTTATAGCACCCAGAAGGCTCTTCCCAAAGGTTAAGTAAATAGTTACTATTGCTGGAGAGAAGAGACTTTTAAATCAGCAGGGTATCTTGTAAGCCACACAGGGAACTCCAGAGAGGCAGCTTTCATCATTTATGTCGGGATGAGTGTTTTGGTGATGTGTTATTCACGTCCTGTAAAGTAACATCTCACTCACACTCCTGTAAGTAACCTCCCCAAACGTGCTTGCTCATTAAGGTAGGCTTGGGTGGAATTTTTTATTTGGTCTGACATTAGTGCCCTATCTGGAACAAATGGACATTTGTTTGTATCTTTCCAGGAAGAGTTACATGCCACTATGATTCTTAATGGGTAAACATCCCCAGTTACAAATGTCTACTTACCACATTCACTTTTGTAATGTAGAAATACAGGATGTGCAAAGAGAGAGAGAGAGAGAGAGAGAGAGAGAGAGAGAGAGAGAGAGAGAGAGAGAGAGAGACAGACAGACAGACAGACAGACAAGGGCACAATGAAGAGAGATTTCTCATGTCAAATGGAGAAAAAGATAAAGTTGAAAATGTAAATCTTATAGCTATATAGTAAAATTTGTACTTGATACAGAGAATGTATATATTATATTAGCAGTCACAGATTATCTCTGGACACTCATCATACTTAAGGGGGAAGAATCTCAAAAATTTCCACAAAGTAGAAGCAGAATCACGAGAAAGAAGCCCAGGCCGAAGTCTCCTTCTGCAGCTTAGAAAGTTAAGACTGAGAGTCAATATGTAATTTCCCAAGACTTTCTAGCTTGTTAGAACCAGTTTTTATGGTTAGGGCTGAACTACAATTTCCAGTGCAAATAGTTCATCTGCCATTCATTCTATGACCTATTAACTTGTGAAACTGAAGCTAAGAGGAGGTCTGCATATGCAGACATGTCACTTTAGAAGAAAGAGTTAGATGTGTTGGAGAGGACACACTGGGGATCTTGAAGTGAATCTTGTGTCTTCTCAGAAGTATCTGAAGCAGCAAGCATGGTAGCACCTGCTGCTCTTGCAGAGGATCCAGGTTCGTTTCCAGTAACCACACTGTGGCTCAGGACAGTTTGGGATCTGATGCTCTCTTCTATCCCCCATGAGAATTGGATATACATGGTGTGCATATGAACATGCAGGCAAACACAGACATCTAAAAATACAATGCTCTTTTAACAATTACATTTGTAACTAAAAAAAAAACAACTCCATGCTGCCTTCTGAGCTGACTGGAATAGTTTACAGCCCACCAGTTGTGTAAAAGTGTTCCAGACTCCAAGTCTACCCCTCAGGGGGACGCTCACACATCAATGGATTTTTCAGCACCTTTCACAACAGAAAAAATGTAGAACCAGGCTAAGTGTTCACCAACAAATTAATGGATAATAAAATGTGGTCCATAGATATAGTGGGAACACTTTCCATAAAGCACTAAGTCATATTGTTTGTGGGGAAAAGGATACAACTGGGAATAATCATATTAAATGGATTTATCTAGTCTCAAGAAGACAAATATTGTATGTTTTCTCTCATTTGTGCTGCCTTGTTTTATGTAGATACATAAAATCGTACATGTATCTATGGCATAAAAGCAACAGTAAAATTACTGAGACAAAGGTGTTAATGGGTATAGAGAATATGTAAGGGAATATACATAACATAAAAAATAGACTTGCATGAAACTTAAAATATAAATTATTTAAAAAGAAAAATGCTGTGGGATAATGCACTTGTATGCTGCTAAGATTTGTCACTCATATTAGTTTAATAAAGTACTGTTTGGCCAGTAGCCAGGCAGGAAGTATAGGTGCGGAGACCAGAGTAGGAGAATTCTGGAAAGAGGAAAGACAGAGACACAGTTGCAACATGGATGCAGAGGAAGCAAGATGAGAATGCCTCACTGAGAAAAGGTACCAAGCCATGTGGCTAAACATAGACAAGAATTATGGGTTAATTTACATTATAAGAGCTAGTTAATACTAAGCCTGAGCTAATAGACTAAACAGTTTATAATTAATTTAAGCCTTTGTGTGTTTCTTTAGGACTAAATGACTGTGGGATATGGCAGGACAGAAACTTCCACTGGAAAAAAAAAGAACTACCTTGTAGTATATCAAAGCTTATTAAAAAACAAAATCAAAGGAATGAATTATGAAGCTACATACACAGATCAGTTTGCAGGCATCAGGGAACATCTGAAGAAATGAAGGCTTGCCCAGAAAGAGAGAATGCTGTAATGAAGGAACTGAGTTTTTCCACTTCCCTCCTGTATTAGAGCTGCGTCAGTGACTGTACAATGCAGAATTCTCAATCGTGTGTGTGTGTGTGTGTGTGTGTGTGTGACCATCTCTGGTGTCATCCTCAGTAGTGTGAACTACATCCCCTGAGGCTGGGTCTTGCCTAGACTTGCTATAGAAACAGGGTCCCCTGTTTCCTTTGACTCCATCCTGGGATTATCAGTGTGTACCACCATGCCTGGTATTTTTATGTATGTTTTAGGGACAAAACTCAGGTCCTTGTGCTTGTAAGGCAAGCGCTCTAACTCAGCAATTTGTCCAGCTCCTGAAACCTACTTCTAGGAAAAGTATTGACACTCTCATAGAGCAAGAGTACAGAATTGCAACACAGCATCATAAATAGTTCTAATTTAAAAAGTCAAGATTGCAGCAAGAACATACAACTCGCTCGCCTTTCTTTTAAATTATTTGACCACACTAATAAATGTTAAGGTGTTACAAGGATAGAGATAATAGCCAGGCGTGGTGAAGGCAGGTGGATGTCAATGACTTTGAAGCCAGCTTGATCTGCAAAGTGTGTTATAGGCCAGCCAAGGCTACATTGTGAGACCCTGTCTCAAAGATAACAAAGAAGAATAAAGGTAAGGCAGGCATGGACTCACACATGTAATTCTCAGCACCCAGATGGATGGGAAGGAGGATCATGAATTAGTAGCTGTCCAGAGTAATATAACAAGACTATCTATCTATCTATCTATCTATCTATCTATCTATCTATCTATCTATCTCTATCATCCATCCATATATCTATCTATATCCTTATTATCCATCCTTCTATCTATCATCTATCTATCTATCTATCCATCTATCTATCATCCATATCTATCCATCTATCACCTATCTATCTATCTATCTATCTATCTATCTATCTATCTATCTATCTATCTATCTCTTTTAGAAAGGAGTTTACAGAGAGGGAAGATGGCAGATTTTAGACACTCAAAAAATACCCAAATCTCCATGAGCCTGAAAGAGCACAGAAAGTGCATAGCTACAGGGAGGAATAGGTAACACGGAATAGCACAGGAGTACAATAGTAAATAATACAGACAAACTAGGTGAACCCCAGAAACTTCAGATGTATGCAATTAACAGAGGGTGCTAACATTAGACAGCACTAAAGGGAAGGAAGAGACAGCTCCCCAGTGTGGTATTAGCAAGTAAGAAGAGGAAGGCTGCATAGGGATACAGCCTGGGCCGCTGTACAGCATAGTTTCTGAGTGGAAGGGCATCTATGACCTATGCTACAGGAGCTGCAAAGGTTCACTGTGCTTCTGGCATGCTCACAGGCACTACAATGAAGGGCTTCATAAGCAGCTTCCCAGAAAATCCTTCAGCAAGAGGCCCTGGGTGTGTATATCTCCCAAGTTCCAAAAGCCACTCTTTTCCACTAGCTAAGTGAGTGTCCACCCCGAGAATCGGAAGACTGGTTGTGACTCACATACTGGCTTGTGGACACTATCTCCTCTGGGAAGCATGGGCCAAGCTGAGAGGAGACTGAAAAGTACTTGGAGGGGGGAACTCTGACCCTACTCTGGTAAGAGGATCAAGTCTAGTTGTGCCTAAATGGAGCAAGGGTTGGAACTGAGAATTGCATGACCAGGATATAGATGCCTGTACCCTGCTTTATCAGCAGAAACTGGTTCAGCTTGATTGCTTCCACCCCTTAGAGCCCGGGAGTCTACTGGTAGAAACACCCTACCTGGGCATTTCCCACTGCCATGCCTATATGCAGAGTGCTGATGTTATCAGGCAAAACCCAAGGAACTGGTCCTCCATATTGGCTAACGCCAACAGCCTGGAGCAGCCCGTGCACTCCCCTGGCAGCTCTGTTGGGATAAATATGGAGAACTCTGACAGGAAGTCGCCCTAGCTGCCATGATAGTGCACACCTCAGCAGGATGGAGTATAACCTGCAACAGTCCTTTGGGTCCAACTTGTGTGTCTTCTATACCAAGAACACTTCAAAGAGATGTTGGTGGGGTAGAGGGGGCACATAGCATCCGCGTCTTCTTCTGTTCAGCAGAAGAACAATATTGGCTTTTCTTGCTCTGTATTGGTTTTCTTGTGTTTTTCATTCGCTGTTATTTCTTTAAATTCAGAAATTTCTTTTTTTAACTTTTTAAAATCTTATTTATTAATATCCTATGTATGAGTGCTCTAAAGATATACCTGCACACCACAAGAGAGCATCAGATCCTATTACAAATGGTTGTGAACCACCATGTCATTGCTGGGGCAATGACATGGACTTGTTCAGGACCTCTGGAAGAGCAACCAGTGCTCTTAATGCCTGAGCCCATCTCTCCAGTCCCCTCATTGTTATTTCTTATACCTTCAGTTCGTAAGTTTTCCACCTTGATTCTTTTAGTTTCTTTCCCTGTCTGCATTTCTCTTTTAATATAATTATTAATACCTTTACCTTTACTGATTTTTAAAATCCCAGTTCATCTGAGAATTATCCTCACCCCCTTTTCCCTAGTTGCATATTGAGGAGGTGGTTGATGTCTTCAGTTATTTTTCTATCACATTTAGACATCTGGTTTGCTTCTCAATTGTCGTTATTAAGATCTACATTCTCCCCTCTGAATGACAGTGAAGACTGAGAGCTAAAACTATAAGTAACACACATATCCAAAGATGCCCAAGTACAATGTAGACATGGAATAAAGATGAAAGGCAATAAAATCTGACTCTTAAAAAAGCTCATAACCCCTCAGTAATCAAGTCAAAACATATTAAAGTAGTTAGAATGTGTGCTGGTTTGAAGAGGTATGGTCCCCATAGACTCAGGTGTTTGAATGTTTTGGTCCATAGGGAGTGTTACTTTTGGGAGGTGTGACCTTGTTGGAAGAAGTGTGTCACTGTGGAAGCAGGCTTTGGGGTCTTATATATGTTCAAGCTATGCCCAGTACATAGTTTATTTCCTGCTGCCTGAGAATCAAGATGTAGAACTCCCAGCTCCTTCTCTAGTACCATGTCTGCCACACACTTCTCACCCTGAAAATAGACTAAACTGCTGAACTGTAAGCCAGCCCCTATTAAATGTTTTCCTTTATAAAAGTTGCCACAGTCATGCTGTCTCTTCACAGCCAAAGGAATCCAGACTGAGCATGCCAGATAACTACTTGAAAGTCTACTACAGAGAAAATGATCTCAAGGAAGATGTACATGAACAAATGGAACAAGGAAAACAGTTCAAAGGAACACTGAACTGGAACAGAAATTCAGGAAATTGTACAAAAAAATTGGCAACAACGTTGGAACTCTGTATGTTTGTGAAGATTTGAAAATGAAAAGGAAAAACAAAAATAAACAAATATATAAATAAGACAAATAAACAAAAAACCCTCACTAGAAAGCATCATTGATGAGCAAAATCAAGTAGTTAAAGGAACATTAGGGATTGGAGAGTGAGGGGTTATCCCATTCGGAAAATTTAAAAAATAAACTATCATGATTAGTGTAATGGTCTGTCTTGTCCCTTTAAAAGACAAGCCCCGCCCACTCTGTCCACCTTGGAAGCAGGGGGATCTTCCTTCTGCTTCCAGTCTGAGCTCTCTTCCCTTTCTGTTTCTCTCCCAAAGAGGCAGCTTCTGCCTCTCCCTTTTCCCCACTACTCCCCTTCCCCTCTGTCTTTCTCTCTCTCCCTCCCTCTCTCTCTCTCTCTCTTTCTCTCCCTGTTTCTCTCTCTCTCTCTGTTCTGCTCTTCTCCCTTCTCCCATTCTTTCCTTTCCCCTTCCCTTCCATAACCCACTAAATAAATATCATCACTCTGCATGGTGTGCCTTATCCATCCAGGTCTCTCACCCGCCACACGGCTCCCTGCCTGGACCAGCTGCCTTCATGGCCCACCGCGGTCTCGTGGCCCGCTGCTCGGGGACATGCAGTGTTTCTGCCGCTGTGGCCCTCACAGAACAGCGCTGTTTTACTTAAACCATAACAATCAGTACTTTTCAGAACTTCAGCACGCAAACAGGAGACCTCTCCTGAGAAACTATAGAAACATTTTAAGACCTAGGCTCAGGCAATGTAACTTTCTTTTTTAACTAAAGCTTTTTTTCTTTATTTTGAGACATGGCCTCTCTTTTATGCAGTTCTGTCTGTCCTACAATGCACACAGATCCTACTGTTTCTGCCTCCCAAGTGCTAGGATTAAAGAATTGCACCACCACAGCCAGCTTCTAAATATAACTTTCTTAAGGCAACTCTAATACTTCAGAGTCTAACAGGAAGTTTGACAAGAGGAATGATGTTAAAATGAAGTGCTTCCGCACTTCAAAGGACACAAGAGCCTCCAACTCTATCCATTCTCCTATAAACGATAACATTCATGTGAGATGGCTTAACAGGTAAGGGCACTTGCTGCCAAGTCCGATGACCTGAGTCTGACTCCACAGGCTCATATGGTGGAGAGAGAGAATTGAAGCCTGCAAGCTGCCCTCTGACTTCTGGTCTCTGGCCACACACGCGCACACGCCCACGCAGAATAGATTCACTCTTGTTTCCTTTGAAATGCAGAATCACTTCATATTAGTGTGTTACGTAAAACAAGTATCCTGCTTCCTCTAATACATGGGATGTAGGAGGAGAAGCCACTGACAGAAACCAATGGGAACTAGAAGGGATATGGAAAGGAACAGGGCATGGAGGACTAAGAGAGAATGAGAAGAGGTGGAATATGACCAAAGAGCTGTGTTCTATGTCAGGAAACACTGCAGTGGATCCCTTTGTGCAATTAAATATGGACTAATATTTTAAAAAAGAAAGCGACACTATTAGAGTTTTAGAGAGAAATCCCGGGAGGGAAAAATGTAACTGGAAGTCACTGAGAAGACGTGTTTCATGATGCTGCGAGATACAGTCCCCTGATGAGAATCCTAAGAATCAGATCAGCGAGTGCAGATGGAGGCGCATGGAGAGGGGACCGAAGACCCTGAAGATCTTCAGTGGCCTGTGGTGCACTATCCCATGATGTCAAAATAACAGGGAGAAGACAGGCAAAAACTCTAGCTTTGAATAATGACTGAGAATATTTCCAGTTTAATAAGGGTTAGAAGTCCACAAATCCAGAAAACTTCATGCACTCAAGTTCCTTTTCCCAGCTGTTACTGGGTTTCTTAAATTACTTAAAACAGAATGAAACTCAACATACCTTCCAATAAGTCATTAAACGATTGGCCCCACTTGGCAAAATAAACAGAGCCACCTCCAGCCCAGGGAAAGCATATCAGCTTAAAAACCGCATTAGGCTTTTGATACAAGCAGTTCAAAATGTTTTCATTCCTAAAATGAAAATTCAAATACATTTAGCATCACAGAATTATATCAGATAAGAGTTCAAGATTGAATTAGGTGTGTTTTAATGATAATTCTCATTTACCTACATACTGCATATGTTCAAACATGAAGTAATTGCCTTTCTTTTTCCAAGAAGCAAGGTCCCAAAGGTTTAAATGGCCTATGTTTTATGATTTGAATTCAAAGGGACATAGAATGATGAAGTGTCTATTTGTTTTTTATGTTCAATTATAGGGATGTAACTCTCAATTCAGACACGCCTTCTTTCACAGTTGAGGAAATGGTTTTATTCAAGCCGTTCATAGGCTTTAGTCTCAGGGCATCTATCACCACCAAGAGACACTTCTTAAATCATATGCAAATTTTCCACTACGTGAAATTTTACTACTTTTTAAGTGTTAGAGAGACAATGCTTTTGAACCTGTGCGTAATGTCACTAGAAATTTTATAGCAAGATCAAGCATTACAAGAACTGATCATAGAAGTTCTGTTTTAAACAGCCATCCTATATGGATATATGATATATTTGTATTCGCCACAATTTAAACCTCTCTTGACAAGCTTCCAAACTGATCCTTGAATTTCTTACAAAGATATGTAAGCCTCCCAGGTGAGAAATCATCAGCCTTACAATAATAATTTTAAGTCTGTTTTGTCTTTTTAAAAAGGTATCAGTATTATAATTTGGATTGTAAGTGTCCCTCAAAATTCATGTTTTAAAGGCTTGGTCCCCAAATGATGGTGTTATTAGGAGCTAGAGGAACCTTCGAGAAGTGGGAACTGGTGGAAGGAAGGGAGGTGACTATAGGTTTTCCATTGAAGGGGATCTTGGAGTTTTGGCCTGCTTTCTTTCTCAGCCTTTTTCCTCTTCCCTTTCCTCCCTCCTAAAGGGTCTTAAGCTTCTTCACTCTGCCATGCATTCCCTAGCATGTCCACTTTTCTACAGGACCAACATAGCAGGACTCAAGAACTATGGACTGAAAAAAAATTTGATTTTCTCCGGCAGTGGTGGGGCACACACCTTTAATCCCAGCACTCAGGAAGCAGAGGCAAGAGGATCTCTGTGAGTTCAAGGCCAGCCTGGTCTACAAGAGCTAGTTCCAGGGGCAGGCAACAAAGTGACACAGAGAAACCCTATCTCGAAAAACCAAAAAAAAAAAATTGTGATTTTCATACGAATAAATGTTTTTCCTGAATGTATGTGTGCCACATGCATGCAATCCCCACAGCAGCCAGAAGAGGGCAATAGAACTACTAGACCTGAAGTTAGAGGTTATCAGCATCTTCTGGGTGCTGAGAACTAAACCTGGCTTCTCTGCAAGAGTAACAAGTGCCCTTAACTGCTGAGCCATCCCTCCAATCAAATCTTTTCTATTTCACATTTATGTTTTGACATTTGGTCTTGATAAACAGTTTTTAAAAAATGACCAACTGAGATCTTTCTATATACTCTGTTCTCATAGGGGACTTTTTACTTTATAATAAAATAACTGAGACCATGAGCAAATTGAGATACTTAATACATGGTCATGGGTGAAAGTTTCTTTGGGATAAAGATATTTTTTAAAGAAAAAAAATGGAGCAGGAGAAGCCCATAAAGTGCTGCGAGCTAGCTCTCTACCAGTCACTTCAGCATCGCTTGGGGCAATCGGTCCGGCTACACCTCAGAGCTGGAAACTCCTTTTTAGTTATCCAAGCATGGGAACCCAGGTCAGAGCCAGGACATCTGCGGGAACAGGCCCAGGCCAGCAACCTCTACCAGAGCAGGTCCAAGCACGTGACCTCCTCCAGAGTAGGCCCCAATCGGCCACCTACACTGGACCAGGCCTGAGTCAGCAACCTCAGCAGGAGCAGGCTGAAGCAAGCAATCTCTGTGGGAGCAGGTCCGAACAACCTCTGGAATTGCAGAATGACACCCAAGATTGCTGAGCAAACCTTGAACCCTGAATGACCTCCATAGGGTGACTGGAACCATATTCTGACTGCACCACGAGGAGCAACCATCTAAGCCTGGGACACACTGGCACCTGGAAGACTGATCACCAGAGACACCGCCCCAACCACACCAATCAGAGGAAAAGATGGGTAGACAAGATAAGAACACATTCAACACCACAAAGAGCAGCACAACACTAACAAAAACTAGTGGCTCTATAACAGCAAGACTTGAACACCCCAATATAGATGAAGTAGAATAAAATGACTTAAACAATAACTTTAGGGGAATGTTTGGGGCCCTTAAAGAGGAAATGAAACTTTTTTCAAAGAAATGAAGGAAAAGACAAACAAAAAAATTGGAAGAAAACCAAGAAAAAGCAATCAAACATATGAAAGAAATGATTCAAGACTTGAAAACTGAAATATGGACAATAAAGAATTCTGAACTGAATTCTGGAAGTGGAAAAATATGGGGAAATGATCAGGAACCACAAATGCAAGCATAAACACAAGAATAAAAGAGATGGAAGAGAGAATCTCAAGAAAATACTAAATCTAACAAAAGCTTAACATAAAATACCCAGGAAATATGGGACACTGTGGCAAGACCAAAACTAAGAATAAAAGGGATAGAAGGAGAAGAACTCCACCTCAAAAGCACAGAAAATATTTTCAACAAAATCATAGAAAAAAACTTTCCCAACCTAAAGAAAGATATACATATGAAGATACAAGAAGCTTACAGAATATCAAACATATTGGGCAAAAAAATAGTTCCTTTGCCACATAATCAAAACACATAACATAAAGAAAGAATATTAAGAGCTGCAAAGTATAAAGATCAACTTACATATAAATGCAGACCTATCAGAATTATACCTGGCTTCTCAATGGAAACAATTAAAGCCAGAAGGTCCTGGTCAAGCATATGCACACATTAAGAGACCACAGATGCCAGGCCAGACTACTAGACTCAGGAAAACTTTCAATCACCATAGACGGACAAAAAGAGATATTCCATGGCAGAACCAGATTTAACCAATACCTAGCCATGAACCCAGCCCTACACAAAATACTAGAAGGAAAACTCCAACCCAAGAAAGTTGGCTACATCCACGAAAATACACACAATAGATGATCTCACAACAGAAAACCCCAAACAAAGGAAAAATACACACAATCACATCACCAACAATGAAACTAAAATAATGGGAACTAGCAATTACTGGTCATTAATATCCCTTAATATAAATGGACCCAACTCACCTATAAAAAGATACAGGCTAACAGATTAGATACAAAAACAGAATCCATCCTTCTGCTGCACACAAGAAACACATCTCAACCTCAAAGATAGACATAGCCTCAGAGTAAAGGGTTGAAAAAAATTTTCCAATCAAATGGACCTAAGAAACAAGCTGGTATAGCTATCCTAATATCTAACAAAATAAACTTCAAACTAAAATCAATCAAAAGAGACAAAGAAGGACATTTTATATTAGTCACAGGAAAAATCCATCAAGAGGAAATCTCAATACTGAACATCTGTGCCCCAAATACAAAGGCACCCTCATATATAAAAGAAATACTACTGGGCTGGAGAGATGGCTCAGAGGTTAAGAGCACTGGCTAAACTTCCAAAGGTCCTGAGTTCAATTCCCAGCAACCACATGGTGGCTCACAACCATCTGTAATAAAAATATGGTGCCCTCTTCTGGCCTGCAGGGACATATGCAGGCAGACCACTGTATACTTAATAAATAAATAAATCTTTAAAAAAAAACACTACTGAAGCTTAAATCACACATTAAACCCACACACACTAATAGCAGGAGACTTCAACACCCCACTCTCACCACTAGACAGGTCTGACAGACAGATACTTAACAGAAATAAGGAAACTAATAGATGTTATGACTCAAATGGACTTGGGTAGGAAGAATTAACATAGTAAAAATGGCAATCTTACCAAAAGCAATCTACAGATTCAATGCAATGCCCATCAAAATCCCAGAAAATTTCTTCACAGACCTCAAAAGAAAAATAGTCAACTTCATATGGAAAAGCAAAAAACCCAAGATAGCCAAAACAATCCTGTACAATAAAGGAACTTCTGAAGGCATCACAATCCCTGACTCCAAACTCTACTACAGAGCTACAGTACCAGCCTGGTATTGGCATAAAAACAGACAGGAGGACCAATGGAACTGAATCAAAGACCCGGATAAAAACAGACAGGAGGACCAATGGAACTGAATCAAAGACCCAGATATCAGTCCACACATCTACAAAAACCTGATTTTTGACAAAGAAGCAAAAAATATACGATGGGGAAAAAAGCATATTCAACAAGTGGTGCTGGTATAACTGGATATAAACATGTAGAAGAATGAAAATAGGCCCTTATCTATTGCCATGTACAAAACTCAAGTCCAAATGGATCTAAGACCTCAACATAAAACCAATCACACTGAACCTCATAGAAAAGAAAGCGGGAAGTACACTTAAATGCATTGGCACAGGACACTCTTTATAAATTTAACTCCAGTAGAACAGACACTGAGAAAAACAAAAATAAATGGGACCTCCTGAAACTGAGAAGCTTCTGTAAAGCAAAGGACACAGTCAACAAGACAAAACAACAGCCTACAGAATGGGAGAAGATCTTCACCAACCCATATCGGACAGAGGGCTGATCTCCAAAATATACAAAGAACTCAAGAAATTGGTCATCAAAAGAACAAATAATCCAACAAAAAATGGAGTACAGACCTAAACAGAGAACTCCCGAAAGAGGAATCTAAGATGGTTGAAAGACACTTAAGGAAATGCCCAATATCCTTAGCCATCAGAGATATGCAAATCAAAAAACTCTGCGATCCCATCTTACACCTGTAAAAGAATGGCCAAGATCAAAATCACTGATGACAATTTATGCTGGAGAGGATGTGGGGTAAACCTCTCTAAATATAAGGTAATCTAACAAAGCTAGGGTCCTGAAGCACCAAAGATGGGGTTAGGACAGCCAGGAGTTCCCAGACGTAGCCTACCTGGTTCTCTTGGTGTGGACTCTTGTCTCCATGCTGTGAGTTGATGAGAAAACTGTTGCTCTCAGCAATCTGCTGTGTCCTTGTTGAATTCAACTTTCCCTTAAACATAAAAATCTCCTGTAAATTTTATGTGCACAGAGTGACCAGATTTCTTTTAAACCCGTTGACTATGATGATCATTCCAAAATCTGCTTTAAAGGGGGATGGAGAAGAGGAGGAAAGCAGGAGGAAGAAGTAGGGAAAGGAAGAAGTAGAGAAGGAAATGTATGAAGAGGAAAAGGAAGGAAGGGAAAACAGGTTAGAGGCAACACAGTATACGGCAGCCTGGCGTTAGTGGCCTTTGTTTATAGACCGTTGTCATTGCACACCTTAACAAGACTTTTAGATAACGTTCATGAAGACAGGAATACATCCTTTGTAATGCCCAGGAGCTAAATATGCCCGGGTCAGCAGACAGAACCTACTGGGAAGTGAGAGCAGAGATATTTGTATTGAAAATGGGTATCTTAGTTTTCTGGGCGTTTATAAAGTTTTGCCCTGTTATGTATTAAGAAAGACTTAAAGATTCTTTTAAAAAGAAGTAGGGGGGAACTTTTTACTAGATTTACTAGATCTGGTACTTTGAAACTACTGTTGCTTTAAAAAAAAAGGATTGGCTTCTTTAACCACAAGATAACTAAAAGCAAAATTAAACAAAAACAAGACAACAGCCAAGTAGTGGTGGCACACACTTTTAATCCCAGCACTTGGGAGGCAGAGGCAGGTGGATCTCTGGGAGTTCGAGCCTGGTCTATAGAACGAGTTCCAGTACAGTCAAAGCTACATAGAAAAACCCAGTCTCTAAAAACAAAAACAAACCAAAAACCATGACAACAGAATACCTGGCATCTCTGCCTCTTCTTTCTGTCTACCTCTTTTACTTTGGGTCCTAGTCCTACCTGTCCGAAGCATTTAACTGTATTAACCATTCAGAGTGTTCATTTACAATCTGCAGCTAACAAAGCCACTTTATTTCCCTTCTAGGTTAAAGGCATCAAGAGTCATTGCTTAAAAGCAGCAGTAACTGTGGGGATCAAAGCCAGCAAAGGCCCACAGAATGGAAAGCTGGCCAAGCAAGGAGGGCTCCATGCCAGTGAGCATCACTGTGAAGCAGATGCCATCATCCGAAGGGAGCCAGCTCACACTTCTCAGCTGATTGCAGTGACTGCAACTCTGTGGAGCTGTCTGGAAGAGCCAGAATGGAGACCATGGTCGAGCAGAACCACTCTGACCAGAACTCCTCATTATTACGTCTCTCCCCGCCCCATTCTCCCTTTGTTTAAACTCCTTACTCTTATCTGCATCCTGAAGGTGGACATGGGGGTCAGTGGACCCCTTCGGTCCATGTGAATGGAATCTCACTCCTCTGCCTTTCATTGTCACTCGGTTTTCACTGTGTCACTTTAATTGGTACAGTCAGATTGATAGTACAGCCTAATGTGTCTGGGCTATTGAAACCCAGGGTTGTACCCTTAAGACTCCAGTAATGCTAGTGTTAAGGCTCTGGTAATGCCAGAATATCAAACTTCTAATCTTGTAAGTTTCCAACATTCAGTTAAAGAATATAAAAATGACTATAGTTTATAAATGTATAAATGACACATAATTTATAAGGATTCTTAACCCACTTACCGCCTAGGAGTCCCCTGAATCCCTGGCAGTCATGTTAAGACTATGATTTCATTCACAGCCTCAGTGGTGGATCTCAGGAGGGCTGGGGAGAGCTGAGGCTCAACACTCAGCTAGGCTCCCTCTCAACAGAATGGCCCCACCCTGAGAGAAACAGGGCGCCTGCTCACAGAGGGTGCAGAGCTGGCCTTTTATCTCTAACAACTCAGTCATCCTAACCACTCAGATGACTCACCTTGATAATTTACTAGGCGGTCCTTGACTCTGTGAGGAAGTTTTTGCTTCTTAAAAAACAATCCCAAATGCAGCTTATCATGGCGCTGCCTGCCTGCAATTCCAGCACACAGGAAGCTGAAGCATGATGGTGAGGAGTTGGAGATTAGGCAGAGCTAGAGACAAAGTGCATCAAAAATGAAAGAATAAAACCAAACACAAGAGCCTGTGATCAGTTATGGTTGGAGGAGATCAAGAGTTACTCAGGGCCCAAACTTATTATTCAACAAGTGTTTCCTTAAAGTCAGGATCATCAAGCTGATCTACACCTTTTCTCGATAGTGTCAGGATCCAAAAGAGCAGTAAGGATTCTCTCTAAGGGAAACACAGGAAACTTCGGTTTGCTGCTGAAGCAGAGGAACGAAGGCGAATGGATTATATTGAAGAAGCAAGAGCTCAGAGTTTACCAGGACTGAGACATGACACCAGGCTAAAAGTGAAACATGCCCAGCAGATATTAAGAAAGAGAGACAACAGGGAAACCTGCTTTCACGTGTGCAGCAGCGAAACTGAAGGCAAAACAAAAAACAAACAACAGGTAAAGGTGAGAACGAAGACGCAGGATGCAGATGTTATCTTCGAGGAGCAGCAGTTAAACAGCTAACAATGTAGGTAGAAGAGCCCCAGAAATGAAAACCAGTAGAATTTATTTCCAAGCAAAAGAAAGAAGCACACGGTGTGTACGTGTGTCTGTGATAAACCTTGCAAATGTTAAGTACGTCCTTTAGCGCTCAGCTACAAAAGCATCTCAGACAGCATGGAATTCTCAGACCCAGCAAAAATGTCTTTTTTTTTTTAAATTCAAACATTTTTTTGTTTTATAAACAATACCATTCAAAATGTCCACCTCCTCCCATTCCCCCCCCCACTTCCCCACTCATCCTCCCTCCTCCCCCTCCAGTCCTAAGAGAGGGCAGGGTACCCTGCCCTGTGGGAAGTCCAAGGCCCTCCCCCCTCCATCCAGGTCTAGGAAGGTGTGCATCCAAATATACTAGGATCCCAAAAAGCCAGTACATGCAGTAGAATCAAATCCCAGTGCCATTATCATTGGCTTCTCAGTCCCCATTGTCAGCCACATTCAGAGTGTCCGGTTTGATCACATGATCGTTCAGTCCCAGTCCAGCTGGCCTTGGTGAGCTCCCATTAGATCAGTCACACCTTCTCAGTGGGTGGACAAACCCCTTGCGGTCCTGACTTCCTTGATCATCTTCTCCCTCTTTCTGCTCTTCAACTGGACCTTGGGAGCTCAGTCCAGTGCTCCGATGTGGGTCTCTGTCTCTATCTCCATCCATCACTGCATGAAGGCTCTATTGTGATATTTCAAGATATCCATCAGTGTGGCTATGGGATAAGGCCAGTTCAGGCACCCTCTCCTCTATTGCCCAAGGACCTAGCTGGGGACATCCCCTTGGACACCTGGGAACCCCTCTAGAGCCAAGTCTCTTGCCAACCCTAAAATGGCTCCCTTAATTAAGATATCTTCTTCCCTGCTCCCATATCCGCCCTTCCTCCATCTCAACCATCCCACTCCCCAAAGCTCTCCCCAGTCCTTCCCTTCTCCCTTCTCTCTCCCCGTCTCCCCTTCTCCCCACCCCACTCCCACCCCCATGCTACCAACTTTTGCCTGGTGATTTTGTCTGCTTCCAATTTCCAGGAGGGATCTATGCATGTTTTTCTTTGGGTTCTTTTAAAAACCTGAGCAACTGGTCAAATTCCCTTGCTCCTATGGTTGATCCCACAGCCATGTACATAGAGGGACACTAATGAGACTTAGTAGGTTACCATAAAGAAGACATGAAGTCTGGAGAAGGACATGTTGGGATATGGGGAGAGTTGGAGAGGGAAAAATGGTGAGGGGCAGATATGGTCATATTTCAATGTATATCTATATGAAAATTTCAATAATAAAGAAAAATTTAAATAAGCACATGGAAGAATAAACCATTGTCTACACAAATTAATGCTAATTAAAATATTGTTTACAACTTTCCTTATAGTTTAGAAGAAATTGTAAAGTATTGAAAATTAACTGCAAATGTAACAGCAGAACACTGGGGGATCAAAAAAGAAAATTACATTTGTTTATTAAAAGGATAAACAAACAAACAAATAAATAAAATAAAAAAACAGCTAATGTAAAAACATTTTCACAGTGGTGGAAACTAGACTCTCTAAGCGGAAGACTGGTCAGGAGGCAAAGCCACTGGGAAGATGCGGGATGTGTGAGGAAATGAGAGAGGCACGAACAGTGTGGCAAATGATGGAGTTAACAGGGACAATGGCAGCCGAAAGTATAACTGTAATGTGTGCTGAGTCTAATCTGCATTTAAAGTGTCGGAGCAAACATATAAATCAGCGATATGTGACAAAAGAGCCCTCCCTACATTATCTAATATTTAGACTTTGGTAAGTTTGTAAATTTCCACTTCTAAAGCAAGGCCTTAAAACAAAACAAAACAAAAAAAAAACCAAAAAACAGTCACCAAAAGTTGAAGAGAAAAATATTTAGTCAGTCTAAAAGGAAATGAAGAAGAAACGTAGAGTGGATAAAAGAGAGAGAAAGCCCAAGGCAAGGTCAGGTTTAAACCTGAGTTCTGTCCCTGGAACCCATGTAAAAGTAAGAGACGAATGACTTCACGAAGTTAGCCCCTACGTGACCACCATGGCACACAAGAGCCTGCATTCCGTTCATGGCATGCACAATAATAATAAGCAAAATAGAAAATTAAAAGACGCTAATAAGAATGAGGCATATCTCCCGCTCATTTAAATTGCTTTTAATTACATCTAGTTATTTTTGTGGGGGTGTTTTGGTGTGGGGGATTTGTGTTCAAGGGCCACAACATTTATGGGCTTCCCTTTAGCTTGGTCCCCACTCTTAATATGGTCTACTCAAACTGCCACATGTTTGTCTGTCTGGATACGGTCCTGCACATCATGCCCACGGACCTGCACTCCTCACCTGTGATGTCCAAGAACTCCTTGCCTTTCCAGCTCAGTTCAACCGTGATGCTCAGGTCAAACTTGTCACCTGCTGACTTGACTCTCTAGTAGCATCCCAGCGACTTTCCAGCTGGGTTTGTCAGCCTCCTAACTAGTCCCTGCATCTGTCTCAGCTCTCTTCCTCTGCTCTAGTAAAGCCTCCTTTAACTCTGCTGTGGCCATCTTAACCCATTTGTAGCCATTCTGTGACCTACATAAGCACACATATCGCTGCATGTTGAGGACTGAGTAGTCCAAGAGTTAAAAATTGTTTTACTCATATCAAATACTGACTCCCCTCCTCCCAGAAGCCGTCAGCTGTCCGTAGCACCTCAGTGAGGACTGGGGGCTCTTGAGCTCCTTCCCATTGCATGCTCAAATGTCGGGGGGGAGGGTTGATCTTGTGCAGGTCTTATGGAGACCACAGCTGCTCTGAATCATGAATGCACCAGTCTGCCTTGTCCAGAACAGCAGAGGCACCAGCCTGCAATGTTTTAATGTTCTCTGGACTCCTCGCCGACAGCTTGAGGGAAGTATTCTATAGCTGGCATTGATCTTTCTACTTGGCTTCTGGAATGAGCGTAATCCCTTATGTGTATTGGGTAAGAGTTAATATTAGCCATTAAGATTGTGATGCTGTCACTGCCAACAGTCATTTGGCAGAGAAATCAGGACTTCTTGGCAAACTGCAGCTAATGAAAACAGCATAGCTTTGAATTTGTTGTTACTCAATAAATTCTGACATTTTTGGAAAGATGCAAAAATACCCATTTATGTTTCTGCCACAGAGAACTCGTGAGTGTCAAGAAGCTCCACATCTCACGTCGATGATTTGTCATAACGTGCTGTGAAACTAGGGAGGGGAAGCTACCAGTAACTCCAAAGTAAGTATGTTTCTGACTCAAAATGGCTATAGATATGTCAAGCCGGATCCTTGTAATAACTTGGTAAGCACTTAGTGTTCATATTGGCTGATGTGATGGTACAGTGTGGGCTTCTGGAAGGCTTCCAGGTTCTTGAATGCTAGAATTAAAAAACTGAGTAAAGATACATAGTTATAGTAGAAACAAGGACACCCATTGGGGGAAAATGTGCTCCCCAGTGAGGAAATAGACCATAACAGAGAGAGTAGGGTTGGCAGCTCAAGATGTCCTTGGTAGACAGAGAACTAGGACTTTGAAGCTACCTCAGCATAAGCTTTTGGCTCATTTGTACATGAATTTTTTTGCCTCCATTGCATAACATGCTTTTTTTTCTGTGCAAGCTCTGTTACAAATATGAGTTCTGCACAAAATTTCATGTATCATTTGGCTCGTAAGCATCTTTAATCTACATCACAGTCTACAGTTGGCCTTGAGTGGGTAGGTGTCCGTGTTTCCTCTTCTTCCTCTTTGCTAACCTGATTTTTTTCATGCACTAACTGGGTACAGCTTTATACAAAGCTTTCTAGACCTCCTCACTCTGTCCCATTCTTCTCCTTTAACATTAAGGGGTTTGGATTTGATCTTAAGAATGAGAATTCAAGATGGTGAGCTAGTATCACAACCAATTGCTGCTCTCCTGTAAAATGGGTGAGCGTAGGCAGGCACTGAGGTTTAAATAAGCAGGAGATGGGCATGCGTTTAGCCACAGGCAAGCAAGATGGCAATTCATACAATAAGACTCTTCGTTCAGAAAAGGACTAATGCAATCTCTATAAATTAAGGAAGTCTTGTCAAAATGCTGCCCAGGCATGGAAGACAGGCTGCCACTCACCTCCTCTGAGTGTCTCATATAGTACTGGGGTCACCTGTGAGGAAGGGAGAGCTGGGTGGTCCGAGCTCTTCTAACTCACTCTCAATTCTAGTCTTCATACACACAGGGTTAAGGGCAGTGAGCTAGCTGGCTGCTTGTCACAACTTCCAATGGAAAGGTCTAAGCCAACCATTTTGAAGCGTGCCCTAGGGAATGGACCGAGACCAGGTCTGGCAGCTCCCACCTTCTGACAGTATCACTCAGAAGTCTGGAACTAATGAAGGGCAGGCAAAGGAAGCATCTGATGATCATATTTCTAATAATAATGTAAAAGGCCATGGCAAATGTGAGGGAAGTGAGGGACCACTACGCTGTTACCCACGGCTGTCTGCCTGGGAGGTGAAAAAGGGCCAAGGAGACATAGTCTCAATCCACTCACTAGGATCTCTGGATGCACACCTGTTCCCTGTTCCCTCAGCTCCCAGCAAAGCAACCACCACGATGTTGGTCCTGGCGCAAAGCACAAAGCTACAGAGTTAAGAGCAGGGCAGAAGTTTTCTGTACAGTACAAAAGAATGACCTAAAGAAACCAATGGTTTCCCAGTTTCTGTGCTTTACAGACAACACAGACACCAGCTTCTCGGGATTTGCACACTGGCTGCATCACTTTATTTCCCCCCTGAGGTGGTTGCACATCATAAACTCTGAAACGTGACAATCACATGATTTCTTCAGTAAGCTCCCAGGTAGATCCCGGCCCTCCTGGAGCTTGGAGTCCTGAGGTTTCAAACGTTAAAGCTTTCACCACAGCCCAACTCTGAAGTTGGGGTTATTGAAAACAAACTCACTGGATAGTTTGTCCTCCACATAGTCCGTTTCCGTTCCTACAAGTCTTAACTGTGCTTTCTTTTCGATGAACACTCTGACTCCATCTTGAATAACTTCTTCATCAGAATCTCCTTTTGTCTCTGAATACTCCAGGGTGTAAGAGAGACCATTACAACCCCTGGTTCGCACGCCAACCTTCAGACCCACATTCTCTGGCTTGTCTTTAAGAAGTTGTTTTATCTTGTTCACAGCTGAGGGGGTCAGCATGAGCGCTGCCCACATGGGCTGCAGCTTCCTCTTGCTCACAGCCCGCATGGTAGCGTGGATCAACGACACCGACACAGCCACGTCACAGTGCCTGCAACCTCAGTCCAGAGCATGATCCCTCAGCCTCGCTCCATGGACACGGCTCACAGAATAGTTTTTATCTCTTTAAAAAAAAAAAAAAAAGCAACTCAAGCTTCCTTGGGATGAAAGTTCTGGTTTCCATGGTTATTCCCATGGAATTCCCATTTCTGATCCTCTCAATGTTTATGGGACCCACACTCTAATCATTGTTAAATGATGACTTCTAGACTCTAGGCTATAAAAAATGCAGATGGTGATGAGTTTGAGGTATCAGTCACTGTCTGTTGCTGCCACACTCCTTTTAAAAACAGGACCCATGGATTATCTAGTCTCCTCTGGCAGGCAACAAGAACTGGAAACCTCGCATCCCAAGCCCATGACCCATTTCAGGAGGAAAGAGCCACAAAAGGTGTTATTGTGAGACTTCCTAAAGATTTTGGGGTTTCCAGTTCCAGAGAGTAAACGTAGGGTAGAAAATGAACATGAGACAAGCTGCCAGGAGGCCAACCACGAGGTCACTCAGATGACACTAAGTGGTGTCAAGAGAGGGTAAACTATGAGCTATAAAATGGCCTGCACACAGCCGGTAAAGCTCCGATGATCGCAGCATAAATCCTTAATGCTGGATATGGAGCTTCGTGGATTTTTGTTTGCCCTGCTGGGTTTCAGTATTTCTTTAATTTGACCTTTCCTTGATATTTTTCTATTCCTTCCTTTTGGAATGGGAATGATTATTTTATGCCCTTATGTAGTAGACATGTATAACTTGATTTTCATTTCATAGACGTTCACAGCAAGGAGTTTGCTGTGAGTCTCAGAAGAGACTATGGACTGTTAAAAGTGAACAGTTTGGGGACTATTGAAAGAGTAGGGGGACTTTTGAAGTCGGGCTGACTATATTTTTACATTATGGGATGGCTGTGAACCTACAGATATCAAGTTGACAGGGGGTGGACTTGTGATGGTTAATCTTGATTGTCAGTTTGATGGGTTTGTAATTACAGGAAGGTTTAACAGAACTAGTAAGATAAACCCTAAATATGGGGGGCACTAGTCCATGAGGGGGATACTAGACTGAGTAAAAAGGAGAAATCACACTCAGTACTGGAGTTTATCTCTCTCTATTTTCTGACTCAGACACAATGTCCCAGTCACCCCACACCCACGCTGTCATGCTTTTCCTGCTGGGATGGGCTGCACCTTCAAACTGCGAGCCCAAAATAACCCTTTCCTCCTTGACGTCAGTGGATTCATTCCCAGTGCTTTGTCATACCAATGATAAAGAATCTAATATGAGTTCCAAATCATGGAAAAAATGTTTAACATCTTTGGCCAGCATGGAAATGTAAATCAAAGTTAATGCTTACTTAGGTCCATGCCATCCCACTGACAATGGTTGTCATCAAGAAATAAAAAAAAAGACATTAACAAATGCTGTGAGGATAATTAGGGAAAGGAACCCTTATATACTCTTATTGGAAATGGAAGAGTACTGTCTCTAGTACTCTGAGACAGGTTCTGAAACTGTTTTCCTTGGTTTCTAGCCAGTTTGGGAGGTAACCAGATAAAGGAAGGGACTTCTGGACCTTTTCATGTCCCCTAAATTTTTCTCTTTTCCTAACATTCTTCCTTGAGGGGGGCTAATAGGGCTGAGCTCAGAGTCGCCAATACCCTAGGATCGCAAGGTTGAATCTTTTCCAGCTGATCAGGTTTCTAGAGCGTCTGCAGGAAGCCACAGAGCATATGGTCTGAGCCTGAAAACTGGAGGGTAGGAAGGTCAGAGAGCCAAGGAGGAGCAAGAATTAAGGATGTGCTGTGAGGACAGAAAACAGCAGCGAGTACTAGAGAGTACGAATAACAGCAAGACTGGAAGGTCTCAGCTGGAACCTGTCACAGAAATAGACAGCAAGTTTCGGTAGGAAGGAAGGAGGTTAGGAAGGACAGAAGGGCGAAGAAGCTGTCTTAAGGCACCTGCAAGAAAAAGATAAAATCTCATATTTGAGACTCAGAGGTGAGATCCCACTAAATAGTGATCAAAGCTGGTACCTTATGAAGCTTTGGAGGTTTATGGGTTGATCAAAGCGAGCTAAAGACAACAGACTACACATAAAAGACTGAGGTATCTCAGTTTCTCCAGATCTAAAGGGCAATTCTGCTAAACACGGCATACCAAAGGACACCTTCTGTTTACAACTCAATGCAAACCAAGTTTTAAGGCTGCTCACTGCAGACATGGGGCCTCCCACTTTAGGCGCTGTCTCTCACACTAACTTACCGTCTAATATCGTTCTTGGCCAGCTCTGGAATAACTCCCCCTCTTCTTAGACAAAGTCCATGCAGGCCCTGTTCTAGTCCATTTTGTATTTACTGAAACAAAACACCTTGGGTTGAGTAACTTATGAAGAATAGAGGCTCTTTATGTCTGGAAAGGTTTCTCTCAGCGTTATAAAATGGCAGAATGTAGCAAAGTAGAACAATCATAGGTCACCGCGGGTTTCTCTGGAGTCGACCTGATCAATCTACTAATGCCAATGATCTCACTAAGTCCTTACTTTAAAAATGATAGATTTGTGAGTTTAGAAGTTCAATTTCACTGGAACCAGAAGTAAGGTCTTTGACTTTGTGCTCTGTGATGAAGGACAATGGTAAAGAGAGCCAGTTCGGTATTTCAATTTTTATTTTTATGTGGACACGAGAAAATTCAGCTTCTTTTTTTTAATGAGTCACCATTTATCAGGATGTTGAAGTTAATCCCAGCATTTAGGACAATTGTTTTACCACCCATGAACTGTGAATGGTCATAGACCCTCCATTCGCTCAGTTTCCCACATTCTGCCCTGTGAGTTTTAACACACCCCACATTTACTACTGATAACTCCTACATCTCTCTAGTTGCCCAAGACTCTGACAATGGTTTTCCTGATCCATCTGGCAAAGTACAGCCTTTGACTTTCTGTCGTGCCAACACAGAGGACACATTCTGTTCTATTTGTTTCTGGGTCAGAGTTCTTCCCCAAAGATATAAAGAGTGGTGTCCAATGATAAGATCATTTGGTTCAATGCCCTCTGTGTCCCAAATGTAGGGGATTTGGGTCAAGGTGCTACAGCCAATGCAGGATTTCTCATACAAGCCCTGGCCTTTTCAGACACTGTCACTCATGACAAAGGCTATGTACAATCTAGGAAGACACTGAGCACATCAGCGCAGTCCATATATGGGCCCTGGTCCCAGTAGTTGTATTTTCAATGAGTAACTAACACTTCTTACTATCAAAGAGTCATGGTGGGAGGACAGAAGGGCGAGAGATAGATCATTGGTTAAGAGCACACACTGTTCTTGAAGGACACCCAAGTTAGGAGCCCAGCACTCATGTTGAACATGTCACAAGCACCTATAATTCTAGCTCTGGTGGATTCAACATTCCTGACCTCTGAAGGTGCCTGCACACCTGTGTACAGCCCCACTCCTAACTAAACATAATTAAAAGTACAGACAAATCTTTTAAAAAGTCACAGAAGGCTCAACTTCCCAGGAAACAATTGTGATCATAATGTAATGTAAAGGCAATGGATCACTACCATGTCCACTTTGGCTTTGGGCTAAGACCTCCCTAGGTCTCATGTGTAGTTCTTTCTTAGATAATTTCTCACTGCAGACAGACAGCACTGTGCAGGACAGAGGATGCTGGATCGGCTTCTAGCATCACTCCATCATTTAAAAGGCCAAATCACATAAGCCTCAGAGCTTAGATTCCCGCCACTTCCTTCCAGGATTGGTGTGAGGCCGAAAGGTATCAGGCCACAAAAACTATGAGATGTGTGTTATAATGTGGTTTAGTGAACTTCTAAGTTGGGAAATGGCATGTCATTCTTTTGCTCCCCTTCCTTGGCTTAGTTAGGGTTTCTATTGCTGTGAAGAGACACCGTGACCACGGCAACTTTTATAAAGAAAAATATTTCATTGTGGTGGCTCATTTATAGTTCAGAAGTTTAGTCCGTTATCCTCAGGGCAGGAAGCATCGCAGCACACAGGCAGACATGGTGCTGGAGAGGAAGCTGAGAGGTCTACATTTGAATCACCAGGCAGCAGGAAAAGAGAGACGCTGGGCCTGGTTTGAGCTTTTGAAACCTAAAAGTCTACCCCCAGTGATACACTTCCTCCAGCAAGGCCACACCCACTCCAACAAGGCCACACCTCCCAATAGTGTCACTCCCTATGATCCTATGGGGTACATTTTCATTCAAAACACAACCTTCCACTCCCTGGACCTCATGGGCTTGTAGCCATATAATAATAATGCAAAAAGCATTCAGTCCAACTCCAAAAGTCCCATAGTCTATCAGTTTCGACTCTGTTTAAAAGTCAAAAGTTCAGAGTCTCTTTTGTGATTCATGGCAGTCTCTTAACTGTCATCCAAAAACAAAAAACAAACAAACAAACAAAAAAACCTGCAAGGCACGAGTTTTTCCAAGGGTTTTTGATCACAAAGGACCTTCGCAGAACATTATTTGACAGAATATGTTATCAGGGTAGAGGTCAGGATATATGCCCTAAATCTATCCTATAGGGTGTAGGACATGTCAAATTCCAGAAAATGGGTGACCAGGCAAGGCTTCAAGTGGAGGAAGGTGGGAAATCAATCCAGTCACATACCCTTTGACCTACAGTCTGTCCTAACTATGGGATGTGTTTGGATTGGTGCCTAATCCAATTGTCATCAGAGATGTTTCATCCAGCAATGGATAGAAATAGATTCAGACCCACAACTAAACATCAGGCAGAGCTCCGGGAATCCTGCAGAAGATGAGGGAAAGGGATTGTAGGAGCCAGAGGGGTCAAGGACACAACAAGAAAATTCACAGAATCAACTAACCAGGGCTCATGGGGGCTCACAGAGACTGAACTGACAACCAGGGAATCTGCGTGGGACTGACCTAAGCAGGCCCTCTGCATATATGTTACAGTTGTGTAGCTTGATCATCTTGTGGGACTCCTAACAGTGGGAACAGGAGTTGTCTTTGACTCTTTTACTGGCTTTTGAGACCCTGCTCCTCATACTGGCTCTCCTTGCCCAGTCTTCATAATGGGGAGGTACTTAGTTTTACTGCAACTTGATATGCTATGTTTTGTAGATATTCATGGGAGACTTGTCCTTTCTAAACAGAAAGTGGGGTTGGGAACAGAGGTGGGTGGGAGAGAGGGACTGGGAGGGGAAAAGGGAGGGGGAAACTGACTGGGCCATAAATTAAATAAATAAATTACAAAAAAGAGACATGATCAAACCCAAGTTTTACGTAAAATGGGCATGGACTTATTTTGACCTTGTAACAAGATGGCTTTTAATCTTAAGATAGAGACAGGTCGATCCATCATTCTCCCCTTGTCTTGTGGGTCTTTCAAATCCTTGTTAGAGAACAGTCATTTCTTTCTTTCTTTTTTTTTTTGTTTTTCTTTTTTTTTTTTGAGGAAAAAAATGAGTGATTTAATGAAAGATTACACTTCCATAAATGTATCCAACAATATAAGGTCTTGCAGAAAGTCCATCTCCATGGAGTGGGTCGACATCCAGGTCACTGAGTCTTGTTGAAAGTTCTTTTGCTGCATTTCATTATGACCATCCTGAAGATCTGCTAATGGGCTTCGCAACCGTCAGTCTTAACTAGACTTCCTTCAATCCAGACTCCTCAGCTCTCGAAGGTATCATTACACCATCTCACTTCTTAAGACACAGCATTATCACATGACTTCTTATTCTCAGTGGATACGATGTTCGATGCCAAACCAGTCCTTCTCTTTGTTCCTTACAGAGATTCAGGTGGAAGGGCACTTCCCTCAGGCTTGTTCTGCAGGGTACACAGCAGCTGGAGGTAGGTCTGGTTCCTGCGCAGTTTATCCTCTTCCTGTCCCTCTTGTTGCTTCAAGGCTTCAAGTTCCTGATTCGATTGGTCAAGCTTCTGCTGAGTTCCCGCCTGATGTTCCTTCACCTCTGCAGAAATCTCTGCCAGCCTCTGGATACGCTTCTGGTGCAGCTGCCACTGCTTCTGAGCTGTTTCCAGTTTTTCCTCAAGTACTTGCTTCTTAGCCTGGAGTTGCTTGTAGGCCTCCTGGAGCTCTGTGTACTTCCTTTGGGCCTCTTCTGCCTGGGGCAAGGCCTGGGTCAGGGCATATTTTATGGCATCCACATGATCCTGGTACAGGGCCTTCAGTGCCTTCCATTGTTCTTTCGCTTCAGTTGCCTTCTGTCGACCTGTGTCTTCAGAAAGCAAAGTGTCTGGGCTCTGGGCAGTATCTTCCTGAGCCAGAAAATTCTGTAGGAAGTTCACTACCTGAAGCTGGCTGCAAAGCAGCTTGTCTTTCTTCCGGGAGTTCCTCACGAATTCCTCCATGATCAGGGCTGGCAGCTCTGTTTCTTCCTGCAAACCTACAGGTTCTAGAATGCCTTCCACCTCAGTGAGGACCTCTTCAGTAGCCTCCGCCTGCTTCTCAGGAGTCGCCATAGCTCTCTCTGGTTTTTGGTTTTTCAAGCAGGGTTTCTCTGTAGCTTTGGAGCCTGTCCTGGAACTAGCTCTTGTAGACCAGGCTGGCCTCGAACTCACAGAGATCCACCTGCCTCTGAGAACAGTCATTTCTATCTGCTTTATGGGCTGATGATTCCGGCAAGGGGCAAGTATTTTTTGTACTTTTTATTTGGCGAGGGACAAAATTTGTATCATAGTACCAACTTCTGTCTTAGTTAGGATTTCTATTGCTGTGAAGAGACACCATGGCTGCAGCAACTCCTATAAAGGAAAACATTTCATTGGGGATGGCTCACAGTTCAGAGGTTTAGTTCATTACCATCATGGCAGGAGCATGGCCGCATGCAGGCAGACGTGGTGCTGGAGAAGAAGCTTAGTGTTCTACATTTGGATTGGCAGGCAGCAGGAAGAGAAAGACAATGGGCCTGGCTTGAGCTTCTGAAACCTCAAAGTACCCCCAGGGACACACCTGATCCAACAAGGCCACACCTCCCAATAGTGCCACTCCTTAGGGGTCTGTGGGGGCTGTTTTCACTCAAACCACAACCTTCATGAGAGGAGAAGTCTTTCCTCCATATCTCTTCATGGCATTTCAGTGAAACAAATCAGAAAGTATGAGAAGCTCTTCATTCAAAATTATAGCTAAGGCAAGGGACACAATGCTCTTTGTAGCATTCCAAGGATTGTGAATGCCATCAAAGTTCACCTACTTTCTCTATTTTGTGCTCTCCTTTTCTCTAGCTTTTTTTCCCCATGTTTCTCCTGTGCACCTTCTTTCTCTCCTAGGAGGTACAGCTAACAACTCTCATCCCCACCATCTTTAAGAATATTTGATTACATTTTAATTTAGTTGGGGGAGGGATGGAGGTCAGAAGACAACTTGCAGGAGTTCTATCATCTTGGTGTCCTGGACATCACAGTGAGGCTGTCAGGCTCAGCAGCAGAGGCCTTTACCCACTGAGCAATATTACTAGCTCTCACCCTCATTATCTTTTACATTCTCCGTAGTTCATTTTGGAAGACCAATCCTACACTCGGCTGCTTCTTTATGGGTTGGTTAGGATATTCTCTGATTTTGGCAAAAGTTGTAGGCTCCTAAGTTTATTCTGGAATATACGTGCTAAAACAAGGTAGCTGCCACCTTCATCACAACCTACATATGACTAGACATCTCTCACCATCAGGAGTACCCTACTATTAAAACCAAAGCTAGTGGAGACTTGGTCTTCTCTTTTACTGCCTTTCCTTTTGGAGTTCCTTTGTTCCTGTTCTTGCTCATCAGAAAAACTACGAAGATGGTGAAATTCATAAAGAACAGAATCCTCTCCTAGGATATTATTTGGCTTTCATAAAAATGTCCTTCTTGATGAGTAACTGTGAGCAGCCCTAAGTGAGCCATGGATATTATACTCCTTCCTCGTTGGCTCAGAGAACATTGAGGAAGAGGAGATAAAGGATTTAAGAGCTGGAAGTTAAAGGGGATTGATGCAAAACACTGTCTTCTGGACAAGTCTAGACCATTGTGCTAGTGAAGTCACAGTGGCTGTGGTTGCCTACACAAGACCTACACAATATCAAGCCAGTCAACATTGCCAGCACAGAAGGGAGAGAGAATTGTAGTTTTCATGGGCTTATTGCTTCTGCCTGTTGTGTGGTCCCCATTTCCCAGGGGAAGCAGGGGTAAGAAGACTTGGAGGCAGCAGCATAGACCAGGAGATTCCAGTACAGAAGCTCTACATTGTAAACAGGTTGGGGATTTTATGGAGTTAAGGAAATTAAACTGCCACAGGAACAGTACTGATTGGTCCTTTTGAAACTGGCAGTCACTGCTGGCATGTTGTCATTGGCTAGGAGTGTGTGTCATTAGTTACCATGCTTTTGATCAGCTGACAGAGCTTGCTTGTGCTTGCGCTCTTGCCCTGCCTGAGGGAATTATAGAGTTCCATACCTAGCTGAGAAGTTTTTGCAAACTTAGGGATTCTGGGATAGGGAGAGTCAGTTTTCTTAAAGGAAGTGGCTCCTGTTTTGATGACCCCACAACTATGAACATAAGGGGAACAGTGATGGGTTTTAGAGGTTATGAAGCTGGGAGGGGGACCTAGGAAGAGTAGAGAGGGGAAGAGGGTGGTGAAATGATCAAAATGTGTTGTTCCTGTGTGGGAAATTATCAGAGGATGAATTTTAAAAGTCCTTCACCATGGGAGGACAGACTTCCCCCAACCCCCACCATGAGTGGCACATGTTTCCTGCTAACTTCTAACAAGGAATAAACACAGAACGATTTCTCTAAAAGTTTCCAGCAGCAATTGTGCTTGTTTTCCTCTCAAAGCAAGGCGCACTGGGTGGTAATTCAAAGGCAATCTGTGAGTTCTGGATAGGAATTCAGGTTTCGTATATGAGCCTTACAGGTTAGAATATGACTCTGTGTGACGCCATGATTGAGAAGAGCCAAGATCACAAATGGATACTATTCTACAGACAGAAAAATTACAAGATTACCAAAAATTCCAACAGACATTAAGGACAGCTGAAACGTGCAGGAAAACAGAGAACTGCATTATGGAAAATAAGCATAGCAAAATCTGTCAGGACAGGACTGTGATTCCTGTTTCATGGGAGGCTGAGGCAGGAAAATTATGAGTTTAAGGACAGCCTGAGTAACTTAATATAAATGGACCCAACTCACCTATAAAAAGACACAGGCTAACAGATTGGATATGAAAACAGAATCTATCCTTCTGCTGCACACAAGAAACACACCTCAACCTCAAAGACAGACATCACCTTAGAGTAAAGGGTTTGGAAAAAATTTCCAATCAAATGGACCTAAGAAACAAGCTGGTGTAGCTATCCTAATATCTAACAAAATAGGCTTCAAACTAAAATCAATCAAAAGAGACAAAGAAGGATATTTCATATTAGTCACAGGAAATATCCATCAAGAGGAAGGAAATCTCAATACTGAACATCTGTGCTCCAAACACATGGATACCCTCATATATAAAAGAAACACTTCTAAAGTTTAAATCATACATTAAACCCCACACACTAGTAGTGGGAGACTTCAACACTCCACTCTCAACACTGGACAGGTCAGTCAGACAAAAAATGAACAAAGAAATAGGGGAACCAACAGATGTTATAACACAAATGGACTTAACAGACATCTATAGAATATTCCATCCAAACATAAAAGAGTATAGCTTCTTCTCAGCACCTCATGGAACCTTCTCAAAAATTGACCACATACTTGGTAACAAAACAAACCTCAACAGATAGAAAAATTTGGAATAACCCCGTGTATCTCATCAGATCACCATGACTTAACAATAAATTCAACAGTAATACAAATTCCAGAAAGCCCACAAACACATGGAAATTAAGCAATGCTCACCTGAATCATCAATGGGTCAAGGAAGAAATAAAGGGAGAAATTAAAAACTTCCTAAAATTCAATGAAAATGACCATACAACATACCCAAATTTATGGGACACAATGAAGGCAGTGTTAAGAGGAAAGTTCATAGCACTAAATGCCTACATAAAGAAGCTGGAAAAATCCCACACTAGTGAATTAACAGAACATTTGAAAACTTTAGAACAAAGAAGCAAACTAACCCAAGAGAGCTAGACATCAGGAAATAATCAAATTGAGAGCTGAAATCAACAAAATAGAAAAAAATACAAAGAATCAATGAGACAAAGAGTTGATTCTTCAAGAAAAATCAACAAAATAGACAAATCTTTATCAAAACTAACCAAAAGGCAGAGAAAGAATATTCAAATTAACAAAATCAGAAATGAAAAGGGGGACATAACAACAGACACGGAGGAAATACAGAGAATTATCAGGTCATATTTCCAAAACTTCTACTCCACAAAATTGGAAAACTTAAAGAAAATGTACAACTTTCTGGATAAATATCACTTACCAAAATTAAATCAAGACCAGATAAGCAAAGTAAACAGACCTGTAACTGCTGAAGAAATAGAAACAGTCATCAAAAGTCTCCCAACCGAAAAAAGCCCAGGACCAGATGGTTTCAGCTCAGAATTCTACAAGATTTTCAAAACAGAACTAATACCAATACTCCTCAAATTGTTCCACACAATAGAAACAGAGGGAACATTGCCAAACTCTTTTTATGAGACTACAATTACCCTGATACCCAAAACACATAAAGACATTAGTAAGAAAGAGAAGTATAGACCAATCTCACTCATGAACATTGATGCAAAAATACTAAATAAAATACTGGCAAATCGAATCCAAGAACACATCAGAACCATCACCGACAATGGTCAAGTCAGCTTCATTCCAGAGATGCAGGGATGGTTCAACATACGAAAATCTGTCAGCATAATCCACCATATAAACAAACGGAAATATAAAATCCACATGATCATCTCAGTAGATGATGAAAAAGCTTTTGACAAAATAAAACATCTCTTCATAATAAAGGTCTTGGAGAGAGCAGGGATACAAGGAACATACCTAAACATAATAAAGGCAATATACAGCAAGCTAACAGCCAACATCAAACTAAATGGACAGAAACTCACAGCGATTCCACTGAAATCAGGAACAAGAGAAGGTTGTCCACTCTCTCCATATCTATTCAATATAGTTCTTGAGGTCCTAGCTAGAGCAACAAGACTACAAAAGAAGATAAAGAGGATACAAATCAGAAAAGAAGAAGTCAACCTCTCACTATTTGCTGATGATATGATAGTTTACATAAGAAACCCCAAAAATTCTACCAAGCAACTTTTACAACTCATAAACACTTTCAGTAATGTAGAAGGATACAAGATTAACTTAAAAAAATCGCTAGCCCTCCTTTACACAGATGATAAATGGGCTGAGAAAGAAATCAGAGAAACATCACTCTTCACAATAGCCATAAATAGCATAAAATATCTTGGAGTAACTCTAACCAAACAAGTGGAAGACTCGTATGACAAGAACTTTAAATCTTTGAAGAAAGAAATTGGAGAAGACACCAGATAGTGGAAAAATCTCCCAGGATCTTGGGTAGGTAGAATTAACATAGTAAAAATGGCAATCTTACCAAAAGCAATCTGCAGATTCAATGCAATGCCCATCAAATCCCAGAAAAATTCTTCACAGACCTCGAAAGAATGATACTCAACTTCATATGGAAAAGCAAAACACCCAGGATAGCCTAAACAATCCTGTACAATAAAGGAACTTCTGAAGGCATCACAATCCCTGACTTCAAACTCTACTACAAAACTACAGTACTGAAACAGTCTGGTATTGGCACAAAAACAGACAGGAGGACCAGTGGAACCAAATCGAAGACCCGAATATTAATCCACAGACATTCAAACACCTAAATTTTGACAAAGAAGTAAAAAATATCAAATGGAGAAAGGAAAGCATATTTAATGAATGGTTCTGGCATAACTGGATATCAACACATAGAAGAATGAAAATAGATTCATATCTATCACCATGCACAAAACTCAAGTTCAAATGGATCAAAAACCTCAACATAAAGCCAGCCACACTGATCCTCATAGAAGAGAAAGTGGGAAGTACACTTGAACGCATTGGCACAGGTAACCACTTTTTAAATTTAACCCCAGCAGCACAGACAGACAGAAACAATTAATAAATAGGACCTCGCATGGTCAACAAGACAAAACACCACATCAGACAGAGGGCTGATCTCCAAAATATACAAAGAACTCAAGAAATTGGTCATCAAAAGAACAAATAATCCAATAAAAAATGGAGTACAGATCTAAACAGAGAACTCTCAACAGAGGAATCTAAAATGGCTGAAAGACACTTAAGGAAATGCTCAACATCCTTAGTCATCAGAGAAATGCAAATCAAAACAACTCTGAGATTCCATCTTACAACTGTAAGAATGGCCAAGATCAAGAACATTGATGACAACTTATACTGGAGAGGTTGTGGGCTAAAGGGAACACTTCTGCATTGCTGGTTGGAACAGTACAACCCCTTTGGATATCAGTGTGGTGTTTTCTCAGTAAATTAGGAAACAACCTTCCTCAAGACCCAGTAATACCACTTTTGGGTATATACCCAAAGGATGCTCAACCATGCCACAAGGACATGTGCTCAACTATGTTCATAGCAGCATTGTTTGTCATAGCCAGAACCTGGAAACAACCTAAACGTCCCTTGACTGAAGAATGGATAAGGAAAATGTGGTACATCTACACAATGGAGTACTACACAGCAGAAAAATAATGACATCTTGAAATTTGCAGGCCAATGGATGGAGCTAGAAAACATCACTTTTAGTGAGGTAACCCAGACCCAGAAAGACAATTATCACATGTATTCAGTCATAAGTGGTTTCTAAACATAAAGCAAAGAAAACCAGCCTACAATTCACAATCCCAGAGAACTTAGACAACAATGAGGACCCTATAAGAGACATACATGGATCTAATCTACATGGGTAGTAGAAAAGGACAAGATCTCCTGAGTAAATTGGGAACATGGGGACCTTGGGAGAGGATTGAAGGGGAGGGGAGAGGCAGGGAGGGGAGCAGAGAAAAATGTAGAGCTCAATAAAAATCAATAAAAAAGGTTGAGATTTTCAAGATCTCACATCAACATTTAAAGGAGACCTTAAGTATGAAGACACAGGCTTTTGACAACTTTTTAATAAGGAAACAGATGAATAAAGTATGTTCAACAGTATAAATAGATAAATAAAAGAAAACAGGTATCAAGCAAGAAAAAGAAAAAAAGAAGGTCCCCAAAGCGAGTTACCAGAGCTGTCTCTCTGGCAGATGCACAAAGCACCATACAGAAATACATAAAATATGAAAAACGAGGCAATATTAATGTAAGGGAATAGATTGAATAGTGGGATTCCAAAGGCATCATGACACATATGAAAGAAATTGATGGCAGAGAAAGATGGTCCTAATTAAATGCCCAACCCCCACCACCACACCGCTGCCATCGCTGCCACCTCCATCCCTACTCCCACTGCCACCATCTCCACCATCACCACCTCCTCCTTCACCACCACCTCCTCCTCCACCACCACCACCTCCACTTTTTCCTCCACCAACACCTCCCCCTCCACCAACACCACCATCTCCACCACCGCCAAATGTAATAAAATAGTACACGTGCAGAAAAGTTCACATATTTAAATGACCCACAAAACGGTTTCAGAGCCCCAGGCTCATTCTTTGGGAAGCGTTGACTTGTCTCCAATTCTGGCCCACTCTGAAGCTCAGGCATTCTTTCCTTAAACTGTCTCCTTCCCTGTTACTAACCATGTATCTCTGTCCATATTTTTAATCCAGGACACAAGACCCTTGCAATCACTGCAGGTGCCTTCCAAACTCAGATCCATGCCTATAGCAGTTGCCAAGATGCCAGCCATGTGGTAAGACTTACATCTGTAACCTCTTAAGTACAAGTTGCACGGGAGTAGGAAATGCTTTCAAACTTCTCCATCTTCCTTAAGAAAGGTACCCACATCACCAGCCAATCCATTTCTCCTTTTCCTTCTCCCCCTCCTTTCATTTTCTCCCAGGGCTGTTGTAAATGGTGGACAAGCTCCCATGAAGGTGTCCCTAATTGGCTTTAATTGTCAACCTGACAGATCCTAGAGTCATTTGATGGTACATTCTATTGAAGAACGGCCTGCATGTGTGTCTACATGCGTGCACATGTACATGCGTGCACATGTGTGTAGGGTTGTTGATTATTAGTTGATACAGGAGTATCCATCTCACTGTGATTGGCACCCTTCCCTGAGGCAAGTGGTCTTATATATAATATCTAGCAAGTATATCAAAAAGAAAGCCAGAGAGTGAGCCAGCACGCCTCGCTCCTCCAGTTCTTGCATGACTGCTTGCTCTGACTTTCTTTGATGATGGGCTGTGTGACCTGAAAATGGAAGCCAAATAAACCCACCCCCAAATTAAGTTATTTTTGTCAGGGCATTTTATAACAGCAACAAAAAACTAAATATAGCAGGAAGCCAGATGCTAACCTTTGGGCCCCAGACCCAAACTGTGCCTTCTTCCTCCTCAGCTAAGGGTGCCCCATGGCACTAGGTCCTTTCACCTGCCTTGCTGGGCTGAGGGCTGGTCTTGGCTGGGGCAAAGAAGCCTGTGCATCAGCAGCTGGAACATCTGTATTGAACAGGGAAATTCACACAGATCCTCAGCTGCTGGGCAAGATGTATGCATCCTGTTGAGGACTTTCCTCTGCTAGCCTGAGTAAATGAGAGAATACGGAGGTGGTGTGGAGTTCCACAGTAGGAAAGGATACTTTATCTGAGTCCTGGTGTTTGTTGTTGTTGTTTATAGATCAGGACTACAAACAGGGATCATCCAAGACGTCAGAGCTGCTCCCTTTCGTCTTTTCTCTGCGCTGTATCCTGTCCTTGTAGACAGCCATGAAGGCCTGAGCATAAAGTACTCAGACCATTTCCTCTGAATCTTACAAACTAAGTCCAGCTGCATAAGGTACCTTTCAGCTTTTGCCCAAACGTCATCATCCAGATTGCACTGAGGCCAGACTGTGTTGCAATAGAACTCTAGCATCTTTCTTAGGTTCCTGGACTGAACTTGTTCCCGTTCTTGAGGGTGCACCACAGCAGCGTCCAAGGGAACTGAAGGTAAACTTTTCAGCTCCAGTTGCTATCTATCCTCTCAGGACTAAGTCCCACAATATTGGGATGCAAGTATCTGCTATGAGCATCTCTGAGGTTATTTCTTCTATTTGTGTGGAATAAGACCTCTCCTTAAAAGAAAAAAAAAGTCCAAAATTTCAGGTTGGTTAGTTCAGAGATGAAGTTGCTTGTATGAATGGTTCTAGCCTTTGTTTAGATTGCCATTCAGGTTACAAGTGTATGTGAGTGAATGGTTTTATTATTTGTTTGTTTTCTTGAATTCATGTTCAAGAGAATGTCTCATTATCTGGAGAACTAAATTTTTACTCTCAGGAATGGGACTAACTACAATGAACAAATGGGAAGAATTTACGAGTAATTAAGATACGTGGCCTAAGTAAACAGAACAGAGCAGGAGAGCAAAGTTAGCTAGACCTGGTGTGGAGGGAGGCCATTGTCACAGCCTGACTATATTTTGTCTCCCAATTGGCAGTTCGGCACTTAGGCTATGGGCAGTGTTCTGTATAGCCTTAGCTATCCTGGAACTCACTCTGTAGACCAGGCTGGCCTAGAACTCACAGAGATCCACCTCTGCCTCCCAAGTGCTGGGATTAAAGGTGTGTGCCACCACTGCCCAGCCCAAGTTGGTTTTTGCTGCATAAGGTACCTCAGCAACAAAAGGTAACTAATACAGGGCTACAAGGTATACTAGGAGTGGAGTCCCCTGTCAATCACCCACTCCTATGCATAGGCATTCTGTACAGGGGAAGTATCTGGACGCTTAGATAATCAGAGTCCATTTCTCATGGGCCTCCAACAATACAAGGCAAAGACAGGAAACTTCTCTGATTTATACTATCAGTAAACCATCCCAATTTAGCAGTAACCTTAGATTAATTTAGATGTAACATTGCCTTATGAACTTAAATAGAAAGACATATTTAGTCATGGCTATCTGCTGTACCTCTGAGGAAAACAGGATCTTGGAAGAAGCCAAAAGAGATACGAGTTATTTGATCAAAACCCTAATGATCTTCTGCCTAGTGTATGGGTATTCCCAGAGCAGCAACCCACCAGTTGGGATTAGAGCAATTCACCGAGGACCCAGCTGCCACAGGATGATGATAGAAAACACCACTGCAGGAATGAAAAGTTGCGTTAGGAAACCTGAATGAGGAAAGAAGAAATCCTTTCCTATTTATCAATAAGGTAATGGAGCCTGAATGCCCTTTAATGCTAGCCTGTAGAATGATGCCAGCCATCTCAATAATCCCCACAGGCATCCTAGAGGATAACCTAATCTCGATAATCCCCCACAGACATGCATAGAGGATAACCTAATCTCGATAATCCCCCACAGACATGCATAGAGAATAACCTAATCTCGATAATCCCCCACAGACATGCATAAAGGATAACCTAATCTCTATAATCCCCTCACAGGCATCCTAGAGGATAACCTAATCTCAATAATCCCCATAGGCATGACTAGAGGATAACCTAATCTAGATGATCCCCCACAGGCATGCCTAGAGGGTAACCTAATCTAGATAATCCCCAACAAGCATGACCCAAAGCTTGTTTCCTAGGTGATTCTAGATTCTTTGAAGTTGGCAATGAATGTTAAACATTATAATGAGAATAAGTTATCACAACAAAAATAGCATCCATTAAAAAGAGAGGCTATCTGGGTGGTTGTGGTCCATGCCTTTAATCCCAGCATTTGGGAGGCAGAAGCAAGCAGATCTCTGTTGAGTTCAAGGTCTGCCTGGTCTATAAAGCTAGTGCCAGGACAGCCAGGGCTGTTACACAATGAAACCCTGTCTCAAAAAACAAACAAAACAAAATAAAAAAAGTAATTGAAACTAATTAAAACCTCCCCACTACCTCTTTCCACCTCCATCTAAAAGACTGACTTTGCAATAGTCCTGATAAGGAGAGTCTTTTGAGGAAAGGAAAATGATTTACACTACATTGGCTCAAAATGTGCATTCACCAGCTGGCAAAAATGGATAAAGGTGCCATGAAGCCTGTTGACCTGAGTTCAATTCCCAGAACCCAGGCAATGGAAAGAGGCTACTGACTCTTGCAAGTTATCCTCTGACCACTATGGCACATGTGCAAACACACACACACACAAATTAATTTTTTTTGCCAAGTATGGTCATGATGCTATCTGGAAGAATCAAGGGTTGTTAATGGTCAACAATTCACCCATAAAACATAAGCAAGATATTGTAAGTATATGGACAGCATCCAAACCCCCAGTTAAGTGATAATCATCTACTTCAAGGGCCATTAGAAGGACATGCCTGATGTTGCCCAAGATAATAGACTGGCAGACAGAGAAACAGAATAAAAAGGCAGTCTTAGCTGGGCTAAGCACTTGGGAACAGGAGGCTAACATCTGTGAATTCAAGGTCAACCTAGTCTACCTAGAGAGTTCTAGGATAGCCAGAACTACACAGTGAGACCCTGTCTCAAAAAATAAAATGAAGTCCTGCAAGTCCTTTGACTGTTTACTCCTGGAGGAGAAATGGGCTCAAAATCAAGGGGACATCCAACCAAAGATGATCATCAGTCTTCGTTGATAATAAAGTACTATTACCCCGTAGGGTAAAATGGCCAGCCAAACAAACACACCCTGACCTAGTACTAGAGCCAGCCAAAGAAACACACCCTGACCCTAAAACCAGAGCCAAAGAAATATACATTGACTCTGAAACCAGAGCCAGTGAAAGAGATGCACCCTGGCCCTGAAACTAGAGCCAGAAAGTTAAAAAAAAAAATGGCCAGTGAAAGAAACATACTTTGGTCCTGAAACCAGAACCAAAGAAAAAGACTCTGCCCTTGACCAACTAAGAACAAAACCAACCAATGCCTGAGCAGGAAAACCAACCAATTCCTGAGCATGAAATCCAGCCAATTTCAGGGATTGAAATCTGACCTGAAAATCTCCCTGGAAAAACTCTGCCCCTAAGAAGCCCAAGATAAGCCCTGTGCCTGTTCAGTTGGCAGCTGCCCTTTTCCACCCTGGCAGAGGCAGCCACTCTCCTGGATTCCTCCCTCCCAATAAATCTCTTGAATGAATTTTGGGTGGAGATCTTCTTTTGCCAGAACAGAGCAGAGAAGCAACAGACATCTCTGCTAGGAAACTTTCTTAGCAGAGTGGAGCAGAGCTGAGCTGCAGAGGCTAAGAGAGGACCATGCTTGCCACATCCTGCAGGGAGAGCATCCCCTCTGAAGGACAGTTAGAGGTGTAGTCTGACTTCCCAACAAGACACTTTTCACAGCTGTAGGTATAGTCTGACATGCAGCACTCAGGATACCTTTCTCTTCAGAGCTGTAGGTGTCCAGGATACCTTCACAGCTGTAGGTGTGGCCCAACTTCCAACAGTCTGGATACCTTTCCCTCCAGAGCTGTAACACTTGCAGTCCCAAGCCCTACAAGTGGAAAATAATTAAGGAACACATGACTCATTTCACATGGGAAAAGATGTCACTCTAAGTGATATCTCAACTGTTCTTCCAACAAGACTGACTGGCACAGTGAAAAATGTATGTCGGGGTCAAGCCTGTATACCCTGCATACAGAACAGCTCCAGTCACCCTACTCCCAAGCCTTGAGCCAGTTCAGAGGAAAGGCACCTTGCCGCATGAGGATTGGCAGGTAGTTTACTCATATGCCCTCTTGTGCCAGCTATTGGCAAGGGCTACCCTAAAAGGAATTATACCAGGGTCTGATCTCACCCACTCATCCCAGGGTGACAGTGGATCATCATTTACTTCACAGGGGACTCAGTCTATATCTAGAGTTCTGGGGAAAAAAATATTATCTCCACTCTGCTCAGAGAGCGCTGTCTTCAGGCAAAACTGGAATGACTAACCAAACCATTAAATAGGTTCTAGGAAAGCTTTGTCAGGAATCCTCTGAGGATTACCTATCTCCCTCATGAGAGTTAAAACAGCTCCAATATCTAATGCTGGGGTCATATCCTAGAGTTACTGTAGAGTAGGCCTTTTCTCATATGACCAGGTACAGAACAGACCTAAGGCAAACCCAACAAGCCCTATACAAAAATGGAAAAAAAGGTTATACTCAAACCAAAGGGTGGAACCTGAAAGACTGTGAACCCTGGAGACTGGGTTCCTCCTTAAAACCTACAAAGATGGACCCGCAGAATAGTTGGGTCCTCAATTGAATGGACCTTTCCAAGTAGTCCTAAGTGCCCTCCATAGTTACCAAACTGCTGGCAATTGACAGCTGTGTTCCAACCCCTCCAGAGTAGAACCAAAGGATACCCTGCCCCTGAAGACCCAGAAGAGAACAGCTACACCTGTGCACCCCTGAAAGCTCTTGAACTTCCCTTGACAAAGCAATGTAACATCCTGACGACCATTGGCTGGGCTGTTCTGAAACCTGTCCCTGCTCTGGCTCTTCATGTTTCTCTCCCCTGGAACCAGAGTCCTGCACTTAAGCATGGGGAGTCGTGTGCTCACGGTGGAATGGAACCTTTTCCTTCTCAAAGCAAAACATCACCCATGATGATGTTTCTCCTGCTTTTGTCTTCTTCTTTGCTCTTTTGAGGAATAAGCATCTGCTGGCTCCCATCTTAAACAGGGTGTTGACCTGTTTAAATCCTACCAAATCCTCTAATTGTTAACGTTTTCTTAAGTTACATCAGCTTCACAAGGGATAACTACCCCTGAGAGTCTTCCAACGTTGTGTGGGAAATTGTCCACACTACAACCCCATATGGAGGTCTTAAATAGACCCTGTGTAAGGAGAACCTTATGAATGTGTTGAGAGGTGGTCCCAGATGGAAGGATCTAACTGGATGGCTTCTCCCGTAGGACATATCTTCAAGTCAGAAGGCCACATGAACTTACTTTAAAAAAAAAATGTTTCTATTTTCCTCATTTGGATGGAACTGTCCCATTCATAGATACTTGAAAAAGTTTCCCTGCCCAGTTCCAGTGTGCAATTTGTATGGGAATGAGAAGGACCTGACTCTCTTGAAGGCTGGATACAGCAAATGCAAACTCACTCATGGATAGGCACTGCCCAGATGAGTACCTTGATCCAATAAAGTATCTCTGACAATGATGGGTGGAGAGCTGTAATACTTTTGGGTCCCATTACATATGAGGCAGAAGATGGGATGGTTTTCTCTATGAACTGCCAGACTGTACACACCAGGACTAAGTAAACTGTCCAAACCCCCACAGAGACTCCCTAGCTCTTTCTTTGGTATCTTTCTGAAGTCTTTGAATATTTAAATGATAGCCAGGCAGATGGCAGACAATTAGAAATAATAGGAGAAGGCACAGGCATTGATTCTGTGATCCGGATATAAGCTGGGTGTGAGACCTTCGAGTCACCTGACTGAACTTATTCTCCTGACTCGACTTTTTTCCTGTGACAAAGGGGCCCATTGACTCCCAGCACTTTCTGGGAGAGGCACTGACGTATTGTGACATACTTCAAGGAGTGGGTGGAAGCCTCCGACAAGCCCTTTTCTTGAGAGCTATTAAGGACACTGGGCCACAGTGAAGCTGTGGTCCCTTTCGCCATGGAGCTGGCACTCCACCCAAGCTGAATGGGATGGTCACAATGTTGTCAGCAACGGACCCGTGTAGCAAGCAGCAAAAAAGCTCCCACTGGCAGAGCAAGCAGTGGAATCACTAACTATTAGATCCATCATGTGAGACAAAAGCAAAACTTTCCTTGAACTATCAGTGTGGAAAAACAAAACAAAACAACAACAACAAAAAGCAGGCCAGAAAGATAGGGAGAGAGGGAGGGAAAGTGGAATTATTGTTTTAATGGATTTAGGTGAGGCCTCTAGAAGGTTGATTGGTAAACGGAGTGAGGAGATGGCTATCCTTGTTAAAGGCTGCCTGAGTGATTCTAATGTCAGATCAGGAGTTGAATCCATGCACTAATGCATGGTGATCTGTATTATTTACTTTTCCATTGTTGTGGTAAAATATCATAACCAAGAGGAACTTACAGAAGAGCCTATTTTGGCTTTTGGTTCAAGGAGGAGGGAAGTGGTTCACAATGATGGGGAAGGCATGCCAACAAGAGACCACAGCAGGAAACTAGGAGATCACATCTTCAAAAAACGAACACAAAGCAGAGAAAAAGCAAACTGGAAATGGGCCAAGGCTCTAAGCTCTCAACACCTGTGTTAGTGCTGTCCTACCTCCAGCAAGGCTTCCCTGACTAAAGGCTTTCTAATCTCCCCAAACAGGACCTCCAACTGAGGACCAAGTATGCAAATACCTGGGTCCACAGGGGATAATTCCCACTCGCCATATGGTCCACATAATTAAGTCAGTTGTTGTGACATACAAAAACTTGCGATAGCTGGGTAAGAGAAGTTTTATCATTCCCACTGATGGGTAAAATGTGGGATGAGAAAGCCACCAAACCATTGTCACATCCCCTGGCATCGCTAGATACACAATGTGGCTTGAATGTGAAACATTCCTCACAGATCCATATGAAAGGGGTTTGGTTGTCTGTTGGACTTCCAGGAAGTACTGGGTCCTGAAGGCTCTGTCCTAATCAATGAATTAATCCCATGACGGATTTGTAATATGGGATTATGGGGCGATGACTAAAAAGTATAGGGGGGATTGAGACTTGTTGGAGGAAGTCTGCCCTTGGGGGAGCTACCTTATCCTTGGCTCCTCTCTGCGTTCTGGCTGTCATGAGGTGAGTTGTGTTATTTCAACATGCAATTCCCATCATGATGTTCATGCCCAGAAGCAACAAAGCCATTTAACATCAAACCAAAATCTTGGAAACTATGAGCCAGAAAATATCTTCCTCCTTTTGGGTTACAGGCATGATGTGTAATTTATCAGGGTCACTGTGACAAAGTGCCACAAAACTAGCAGCTTGAACAATAGGAAACATTGTCTTCTTGGCTCAGAAGACAAATTTATCAAAGTCAAGGTGCCTGTACAGCCAAGTTCACTCTGAATGCTTTAAGCAATAATTTCTGCTTCCTCCTTGTCACTTCTGGTTGCTGGCAATGTGTGATGTAACTTCACCCAAAATTGACTTCATCACTCCAATTTGGATCTCCATAGTTCCAGTGACTTTCTTCCCCAGACTGTTGAGTCTTCAGCTCTTAAAGATACCATTCACAAGATTGGGGCCCACTAATATGACCATGTTTTAATTTGATTTCTCCTCTAAAGATCTTACTCCAATTCCCATCACATTCAAAGGTACTCCTGAGGTAGGGTTTAGATGTGTTTGAAGAAAGGACATAATTCAACCCAAAACAGCTAACAGCTAGGTGTCCATTGGGTGCCATCAACACAAATTTCAAGGCCCAATTGCTTTCTGAGAGCCCATGGCTTAGAAATGGTGATTATCTCAGCACTGGTGGGAAGTGTTAAAGGAGGAGGGTCATGAGTTCAAAGACAGCTTGGACAGACAGCAAGACCATGTTTCACAGTTAACTAGCTAACTGATAAGCCAGGGCTGGGAATGTAGCTTAGTAGTACAGGGATTGGATGGTCTTTGCGAGGTTTTGTGTTTTATCCCAGCACTGGTAGATAAATCATTAAGTGTTAATTAAAAATGTAAATACTTGTGTTTACACAGTAGTGTAATCTATTTTACTCTCTCTGGCTCTTTGGTTTTCATTTTTTCTCCTCTCTCTCTCTCTCTCTCTCTCCCTCCCTCCCTTTTTCCCTCCCTCCCTCTGCGTGTGTGTGTGTGTGTGTGTGTGTGTGTGTGTGTGTGTGTTCTTGCTCTTCTTGTAGTGCTGGACTACCCCTACATACAGTCTCATGCACGTTGGATACATTGCTACATTTTCACTTTTCTACATTTGTGGAGGGCTCCTCCAGGGTAGGCATCATTCTTTGTATTTCCAGTATGTTCTGCAAGAGGCAAAAGACCCAAGAGGAAAAAACAAAACCCTCAAGCCAGAAAATGTAAGTGCTACTGTAGGCAGAGAAAGGCTAGGAGCGAGCTCTGAGTGAAGTATTGATCTGCTGTAAGGAAATAAATGCATAGTCTAACCCTTCGAGTGGCTTCCAAAGGGTTGGATTCCCAAGGAAGCCACTAAAGTGCTCAGAAGGAGGTAGAGGGGCAGGGCCCAAGTCTAAGACTGTGCAACTGCAGAACTGTTCCGTAGCAGCAAGGATGACTGGTCTGGCCAGTACCAGGTTCCACGGTGCTTATGTTGTAAGACACTGAATTAAATTAGACAGCATTTTGAATTGTTTTGTAAAATGACTTTTACATGATGGAAAGTGTTAACAATGAATTCTTAAAATAAGATTGCCAAGCCAAAGGAAAGAAAAGGTCAGTAGGCATAAACTTTCACTTTATGGACTTCCTTGTCCTCGCACTCCCTCTGCTTGTCGTAGTAGAAGAAAGTATTGTCCCTCCGCTGAAGCTTCTTCACGTACCCTGTCTCTGGCCAACGGTCTACCTGCACGGGAAGGGCGAGAACGAGAATGTGGTCATGTCGGTTTTATTTTATATCGTATTTTACCATCAAACAACTTGCATCAAAAATTAAAGTCTGGGGGTTGGGAGATGGCTCAGAGGTTAAGAGCACTGGCTGCTTTTCCAGCAGTCTTGAGTTCAATTCCCAGCAGCCACATGGATGGCTCACAATCACCCCCAATGAGATCTGTGTGCTGTACAGGCATACAGGCACGCAGAACCTTGCATACATAATAGATAAATGATAAATTAAAGGCTGAAGTAGGGTTTTAAGATCCTTGTGCTCCTGGGGAGAGCACTGTGTGCTCACATAAAACAAATGTTAGTTTCCAGCCTTCTTCTGGAGGACACACACTGAAACGTGTTTCTCTTTACAGGCCAGTTTGGAGGTTTCAGTGTCTACACCACGGCCAAGACTGAAGATACGTGCCAAATAATTTAAAATGCATTGTTTTTAGGTTTCTGAGTGATTCAAAGCATTGCAAGTTCAACAATGAGTGCTGCCGGAGGAAACTGGGAGAGTCCAGGGCCCCTGCTCTAACAGCTATGCTGATCACAGGCATAAAGCAGTGGAATCAAGGAATAAAGCAGGGGTTCTCAACCTGTGGGTCACGACCCTTTGTGGTCGAAGGACCCTTACAGAGATCGCATATCAGATATCCTGCATATCATATATTTGTATTAAAATTCATACATAACAGTAGCAAAATTACAGTTATGAAATAGCAATGAAGTCACCACAGCATAAGGAAGTGCACTATAGGGTCACAGAATTAGAAAGGTTGAGAACCTCCGGACTAAAGGAAGACACTAGGCTTGAAGAGGCACCTATGCACTTCTACCCAAGCTTCAAGTTCATGATCAAGTCCAATTTTTAATAGAACTTGAACCCATAGAGCCCTCTGCAATCCTTTCTTCTCCCCACTAGCCCTTGTTCTGTCTCACTCTGATTTATCATTTGCCTTGATCTGATTTGTATGCTTTCTTCTTTCTCTCCAACTTCAGTATTATGCTTTCTTGATCAGGTCAATAAGTGGTGGCTTTGTTGTTAGTTTCAGACAATGTTTTATGTAATTTGCTGTCTGTGCCACGTAGCCCAAGGATGACCTTGAACTTCTGATCTTTTGCATCCACCTGAGGATAACAGGCATGTAATTACAACCATGCTCGGTTTATGTGGTGTTAGAAATGGAGCCCAGGGTGGCTTCATGCATGCTAGGCAAGCACTCTACTAATGAAGCCACATGTCCACCCACATTGTGTGTGTGTGTGTGTGTGTCTGTGTGTCTGTGCTCGTGTGCACGCATATGTGTTTTAGGAACTTGTTAAGTCTCAAGTAATAACTTTTCTTTAGTCCATAACTCATCAGAGTGCATTCTGGTACCCACTGTGTTCTTTTTATTGATAAAAATGTTTCTTCTGAATTTTGTGAGATATACTTTATCATTATCAAAAGTTCAAGTTTTGGAAAATCAAACGCTTTTCTTTAGATGGCCGACACGGGCAGCCCTTCCCTTTCGCAGCCGTCCTATAAACCACAGCCTGCGACTGGAAGGAAATGAGTGCACTATTTGGGGAACCGCGTCTATTACTTTCTGGTAAATTTGCCCACTTTTCCTTTCCATTTCTTTCACCTGCTTTTGTTTGAGACAAACTCTCCCAATGTAGCCCAAGCTTAAGATTCTGAGTCCTCCGAGTGCTGGGATCTCAGGCATGTGTCACAATGCATGGACCTTGTGTCTTCTCTAGCCTGCTTTAATTATGTGACAGTAGAAACAGACCCCGCACATCTGGTCAGCGTGGCAGGTCCAGCTGCATTTGCTTTGTAGGAAAACAGCTAATGTTTCTAGCGCTTAAGCCAGAGCTGCCACCAGCAGGGAAAGGGGGTGTTCCTAAGACGCTGGGACAGATTCTTATCCCTTCACCAGATTCCAAAGACACCCTTGTTAGTGTGTAGACACCTACTGGCTCTTCAGAGAACTCAAGGTCACTTTGTAAGCATCAACTATAAGAATTGCAGGAGGGAAAACTCCATGGTCAGGTAAACGGTCAAATTGGGAGGCACGCGGTGGTGTGAGTTATCTAGCTTACTATCCATTAATGTTAAATTAGTTATTAATTGTAGAGTGTAGCTACACTGGATATGTTTGCACCTGTAATCCCAGAGCCTGGGAAGCAGAGGTAGGAGGATTGATGCTTATCTGAGGCACTCATCTACATAGTGAATTCAAGGTCAGCCTAGTTTCGATTGAGATCTTATCTCAAGAAACAAAAGAAACAAAAACAACAACAAAAAAAAAAACAAGAAAAGAAGAAGCCAATATATACAACCCCTTTCTAATTTAATGTTAAAATAAGCATAGGGGAAATAATACTTTACCACAACTGAATATATGATATTATATATAATATATGTATATATATATATATTATTTCCTTACCAGAGTAAGGAAAGGGACCCTGTGAAGACTCGTGCATCAGAGAGCACAGCAGAGAAAGTGAGTGTGCCCAGCCAAAGGGCCACACTGGCCCCCAACTTGTAGACCACCTTCAGAGGCTTTTCTCTCCCTTTCTTAAGATGGGAGGCTTCAGAGAATTCCCTTCAGTGGTGTTTTGTTACTCTGTTATTAAAATGCATTTCCCCCTCTGTGAAGCTGGTTTTTAGAAATCTTGAAGAGCAATAAATTTTACCATAGCAACTTGCTTCACTTGTCTGTATTCAATCTCATCCCGATATCCTGCTTGTTGAAATCTGTACAGGTTTTCTATTTCTTCTGACCATTTCTTGGCGCGACTTATTGATTTCGGTTTCACGTCAGAACTTGCCATGGCTACGGAGGCCTTCCTAGCAATTATTTCTGAAAGAGGTTAGAACAATTTAATAGGTAACATGCTGATTACAATTTTCAAAACCTTTGGAATGAACAACAACAACTGAAGAAAAACCTTGCTGAAGAGAACCTTGCTGGGCGGTGGTGGTTCATGTCTTTAATCCCAGCACTCAGGAGGCAGAGGCAGGCAGATCTCTATGAGCTCGAGGCCAGCCTGGTCTACAAGAGCTAGTTCCAGGACAGGCTCCAAAGCCAGAGAAGAACCCTGTCTCAAAAAATAAATAAATAAATAAATAAATAAATAAATAAAACAAAAAACCTCAGTAAAATTTCACACTTTAACATTCATTTCCAAGACTGTTATTTTTGGGAAAACAAAACAATGCACCCAAAATATTCTTAGGCCCTGAAACACACACAGAGAACAGCTAATTTCATCATCAAAATTGCATTTGAAATTTTTAAGTAATGTTCCAAAATAGCCATTCTTGGTTTCTGGACACTAGATAGTGTACATTTACAAAAACACACTGTCATTTGTATCTGCTCAATATATTGTCAAAATATTCCACCACTGTTCCATTGACATATAGTCTCGCTCTCTTCCTCTCCTTCTCCCTCTTAAAAAAGGACGTCGGGGCAATCGTTCTTAGCAAGGCACGGTGATGGACTTGGGAGGCCAAGGCAGGAGGACCTGGGGTGAGGCCACTCTGCGCTGCTTACAAATCACAAAGGAAGAAGCACTCTTCTTTCTCTCCCCCGTCTTGTTCCCGAGATGCACCTTCCATTTAATTTCTGAACACATCATAATCTATCTTCTTGGGTCACAGTGTCACACGCCCCTCTGGTAGACTAGCGTGGGAGGACAACTGGACCAATTCCATGCTAGTTGTTTGGCTGTTGTGTTAGAGCGTTGATTTCAAACGGCTTAGGGAGTGACTACTGGCCGTTCAGCTATCCAATCTTAGTTCTCATGAACTGTCTACACACCAAACTTCTATTGCTGAGTTTTTCCCCGGTTACTGGGACTGAACTCAGGACCTTTTGAGTGCCAGGCAAGCATTCTACCATTGAGCTACACACGCCCAACAGTCAGTTTTTCAAAGGCATTGTCTTGTATTTGTTTTTCTCAAATACTTATTTTGTTACCAAGGATTATTTAACTGACACAAAGTACCCAAAATTTTCACCATGATTCCTTAAATCCATTCTATTAAAAATTTTTATTTTGTCTCAAACTCATTAACATACTTTATAAAGAAGATCCTTAAGGGAATTTATGTATTTTTGATCACTGCAACACATTCTCATTAGGTTATTTTTTTAAAGGCCAAGAAACACACTAAAGTACAATGATAGGAAAGGCAAAATTATCCTCACATCAATTAGAAATGTCCCTCCTTGCCACTGGGTGAACATTATCCCACACATAGGATTAATCAGGAGCATATGAGCAGACTCACAACAAATGCCTTTATAAATGGAGTACAGTTAGCTTTTACAGAGGGAAAAGTAGGAAAAGGGAAAAACAGACTTGCTGAATTTCCTTGACTATTTCCTCCGTGTGGAGAGTGCAGCCTGCAAGTCTCTTCCCAGGGTTAGTAAAAGGGAGGCTATCGGGAGACTGAGGCCTTGGTTTAGCTTCCGGTATGAGCACTAAGGGGCTGGCCTGGGAAAGATGAGGAGCTTGCCTATGCTCCTCCTACGTCCCCTAGATTTTTTGCTCCATTTCTTACATTATCACATTCTAAATAGAAGGCTGTTTATATTCTCTTTGGAAATCACAGTCCCACCTTTGTTCAGTTTAGCTCCAGAGTTAAATTAATGTAAATGAAATCACTGGACTAGTATAGCTCTAATTCTGATGAAAATAGTAACCACACGCCAGATAAAGAATCAGGATTGCTTTGTGTATTTTTCCAGTGTGCAAACTGACATGCACATTGGTTAGACTAGGGAAAAATAGGCCTTTGTTAGAGTGTGCGTTTTAACCAACTTTTGCCTCAGTTATTTTAGATTTAGGCTCATGCGTCTTATTGAATTCGTTGTTATGGTCGTGGAAGAGTCTTTGTGAAACAGGGAACCCTGACAAAGCTAACAGGTTTCCACTCATTTCACTGGGGTTCATGACGTCCCCAAGGCGCCATGCACTAGCGGTGACTATCAAGTGAGTTGAAAATATGTAGTAGAGTTTGGTAGTCCACTTGTATAGGGGAGATGAATCACACACACACGCGAGCACACACACGCACAAACACGAAAATATGATCTGAAGAATCAAGAGAGGGAAAAGTGTGAATTCATTTATTAAAGATACATTCAAGCCAGGTGTAGTGGTGTGCATGTTTAATCCATGCAGAGACAATTGAGTTTCTGTGAGTTTGAGACCAGCTGCTCTACATAGAGGGTTCCAGAACAGCCAAAGCTACACAGTGAGACTGTCTCAAAAACAAACAAAATAAACCCACTCGAGTGGCTAGAGAGATTGCGCAGTGGCTACAACTTCTTATTTTCCTTGCACAGGATGAATTTTAATCTCGGCACCAATTCACTCAACAGCCACCAGAACCTCCAACCCCTAGGAGACCCATCAGCACCCTCTACTGGCCTCTTTGGGCACTGCACCCATGTGTACACGGCTTCTTAAGCCATATGAATACACGTCATAAAAATAATTCTAAAATAACAAAAACCTTTAAAATATTCAAAATTAGTTATATTTTCTATGAAGTTAATGTTTGAATCACTTTACTGTGTCTATAGACAAATCTTGTTTTCTTAGGGTAGTGGTTTGGGGTTAGTTTTGTTTCCCCATCATTTTTACTCTAGGCTTAGCTGTTTGACAATAGGATGCTTTGATTTGCTTGTATCATTCAAAAATATTTGCCTTAAGCAAGAATCATACACTTTGTTGACTCCCCATGGGAAGCCTTACCTTTTCTGAGGAGTGGATGGGGGTGTGAAGGGTGGGGCAGGAGGAGGGGAGGGAGTGAGAACAGGGATAGCTATGTAAAATAAGAAAAGATTGTATTTTTAAAAATCTTAATTAAAAGTAATAACCTTGCGGATAAAAAGATATTTTCCTGAGTGCCACGTCTTTTGTCACTTTCAGGGCAAGCAACACACATGAAACTGCTGCAGGCAGGGAAAAGGGTGCTGTACCCAGGCAAAGCTTCAGGAAGGGAAGTTTTTCTCAGCGAGAATGCCCACCTTAAAGACATTATCAGACATCTGGAAATGTAACGCCAATTTCCTCACAACAGAAAGAGATTATTTCGTGTCTAGTTTAGCTTAAAAAAAAAAAAACAAAAACAACAACAACAAAAAAAACCGGAAAATGCATCTCGTGAAGTTCTGTGAAGCACTCTGTGCTCAGATTGCACAGTCAGACCACCTGCCCAAAGTTGAGTGACATCATCAGGAACTTCCTTGGGTGCTGAGCTGTCATTTACTTTCAACCTCTGGGTCTGAGCTAATGTATTTATGACTGTGAGGACAAATAGATTTGTTACTTAGCAGACCACTAGGTAAGAATTTTATATAACAAAAATGGACAGAAGCTATTCTCTTGCTCTGTTCTAAGTTGCCTCTCTTATGGCCTTACCAATGTAATTGACAAATGCATTTTTTTTTTGCCTGACTTTTGCTCTAGGGCAACAAACTTCATTTACTCTCTTCCGTGGTGGAAGACAGCAAGCAGAGTAACCTGAATCCATGTTCTCATGCCATGGCCACGCTCACACTTACCTAGAATCAACTATTCCTTACTATTTTTGGAATGGGAGCTACGTTTTGAAGAGAGAAACTAAAATTCACAAAGAACTTGGCATTCCTTGCTTAAATACTTCAGTGACTATGGGAAAATACAATGCCATTGCTACTTCTGATAGTGACACTCGGGACTCTAAAATGCAGTGCTTTACTTTGGTCGTGGGGCAGGGGGACTAATAAAAATACATTTGTCTCACTGAACATGAAGTGTCTCAGACACTGTGACCTGACATCTCTAGATGGGAAAGAAGCCAAATAAGAGCAGAAAGGAGAGCAGAGGTTTTGTATTTGGGGCACAGACGTTCAATATTGAGATTTCCTCTTGATAGATTTTTCTTGTGACTAATATAAAATGTCCTTCTTTGTCTCTTTTGATTGATTAGTTTGAAGCCTATTTTGTTAGATATTAGGATAGTTATACCAGCTTGTTTCTTAGGTCCATTTGATTGGAAAATTTTTTTCCAACCCTTTACTCTGAGGCTATGTCTGTCTTTGAGGTTGAGATGTGTTTCTTGTGTGCAGCAGAAGGATGAATTCTGTTTTTGTATCTAATCTGTTAGCCTGTGTCTTTTTGTAGGTGAGTTGAGTCCATTTAGATTAAGGGATATTAATGACCAGTGATTGCTAGTTCCCGTTATTTTAATTTTCGTTGTTGGTGATGTCATTGTGTGTGTGTGTGTGTTTCCATTTTGGGGATTTGCTGCTGTGAGATCATCAATTGTCTGTGTTTTTGTGGATGTAGCCAACTTCCTTGGGTTGGAGTTTTCCTTCTAGTACTTTGTGTAGGGCTGGGTTTGTGGCTAGGTTTTAGTTAAATCTGGTTCTGCCATGGAATATCTTGTTTTGTGTATCTATGGTGATTGAAAGTTTTGCTGGGTCTAATAGTCTGGTCTGGCATCCTTCATCTCTTAATGTCTGCATAACACTTGACCAGGACCTTCTGGCTTTCATTGTTTCCATTGAAAAGTCAGGTGTAATTCTGATAGGTCTGCATTTATATATTACTTGGCCTTTTTCCTTTGCCACTCTTAATATTCTTTCTTTATTCTCTATGTTTAGTGTGTTGATTATTATGTGGTGAGGGGAGTTTTTTGGGTTTTTTTTTTTGATCCAGTCTATTTGGTCTTCTGTAATCTTCTTGTATCTTCATATGCATATCTTTCTTTAGGTCGGAAAGTTTTCGTCTATGATTTTGTTGAATATATTTTCTGTGCTTTTGAGCTGGAGTTCTTCTCCTTCTTCTATCTCTTATTATTCTTAGGTTTGGTCTTTTCATGGTGTCTCATATTTCCTGGATATTTTGTGTTAAGCTTTCATTAGATTTAATGTTTTCTTTGACCAATGAGTCTATTTCCTCTATTGTATCTTCAGCGCTTGAGATTCTCTCTTCCATCTCTTGTATTCTGCTGTTCATGCTTGCATTTGTGGTTCCTGATCTTTTTCTCATGATTTCTGTTTTTATAATTCCCTCAGTGTTTTCTTTATTGTCTCTATTTCAGTTTTCTAGTCTTAGTTTCTTTTATCTGTTTGATTGCTTTTTCTTGGTTTTCTTTAATGGATTTGTTGATTTCTTCCAATTTTTTGTTTGCCTTTTCCTTCATTTCTTTGAAGGAATTTTTCATTTCTTCTTTAAGGGCCTCAAACATTCTCCTAAAGTTATTTTTTAAGTCATTTTTTCTGCTTCATCTATATTTGGGTGTTGTCTTGCTGGTGTAAGGCTACTAGTTTTTGTGGGTGTCATGTTGCCATTTGTGGCATTGAGTGTATTCTTACCTTGTCTATCCATCTTCTCCTCTGATTGATGTAGTTGGGCTGTGTCTCTAGTGATCAATCCTCCAAGTGCCAGTGTATGCAAGATTCAGATGGTTGCTACTTGTGGTGCAGTCAGGGCCACGGTTCCAGTCCCCCCAGAGGTCACTTGGTGTTCCTGGAGGTTGCTCAGTCCTCCCCGGGGGTAGCTCTGCAATCCTGTGGGTCATTCTGGCCTGCTCCCACAGAAGTTGCTTGCTTGAGGCTGTTCCTGCTGAGGTCTCTGGCTCAGGCCTGCTCCCTCAGAGGTCCCTGACCTGCGCCCAGTCCAGCAGAGGTCTCTGACTCAGGCCTGCTCCCTCAGAGGTCCCTGACCTGCGCCCAGTCCAGCAGAGGTCTCTGGCTCAGGCCTGCTCCCTCAGAAGTCCCTGACCTGCACCCAGTCCAGCAGAGGTCTCTGGCTCAGGCCTGCTCCCTCAGAGGTCCCTGACCTGCGCCCAGTCCAGCAGAGGTCTCTGGCTCAGGCCTGCTCCCTCAGAGGTCCCTGACCTGCGCCCAGTCCAGCAGAGGTCTCTGGCTCAGGCCTGCTCCCTCAGAGGTCCCTGACCTGCGCCCAGTCCAGCAGAGGTCTCTGGCTCAGGCCTGCTCCCTCAGAGGTCCCTGACCTGCACCCAGTCCAGCAGAGGTCTCTGGCTCAGGCCTGCTCCCTCTGAGGTCCCTGACCACCCAGTCCAGCAGAGGTCTCTGGCTCAGGCCTGCTTCCTTGGTGGTCCCTGACCTGCACCCAGTCCTGCAGAGGTCTCTGGCTCAGGCCTGCTCCCTCGGTGGTCGCTCCCTTGCGCCTGCTCCTGTGGAGATGTGACCTTGTACTCATGGAGTTTTCAGTTTATCCAGTGAGGAGCCCTACCTTTCAGTTTAGTAATAGGGACCATGGAGTTCAGATTTTCTTCACTTTTTCTCAACTTCTAAAGAAAGTTCCACATCTCTTCTTAGGAAATGCTGTGGTGTTTCTCTTCATGGATCCAAACTAGTCAATTCAGCAAGTATTTCTGTCTAGTCATGAACTTGTTGCAAGGGTTCATGAAAAGGCTTGAACTGAAGACCTTTACTTCTGCTTCTAGAAGACCAGGAGGGATGGGAGGGCCCCGACTGAACTTGTAAACCAAGCCATACTGATTAATGAATCAGAAGGTGGAAGAAACTATGGCAGCCAAGTGTTCCTTGGTTGATTGTGAAGTTTACTTGAAAGATACATAGATAGATCCAGAAGCAGCTTATTTGGACAAGGAGCAAACATAGATGGAACTGCAGTTTAGCATACGGGAAACTTCTTACCCAGGAATTGAGCCAAAGCCAAGCATCCATGAAACAGTTAAAACTACAGAAACTCTGTTGGAGGAATTACTGACCAGACTTAGCATGCTAGGATAGAAGTGCATCTTGTTGATGTCCAAATGATAAAATATATCACAACCATTCCAGATAAAACCTGAGAAAGATACCAGGCTGCAGCCCTGGAGGGTTAGGGAAGTGAGTAAGATGGCCATGGGATAGTCTATGATCCTATACTGTGGTCCACAGAGCAAGGTCTCCATTGGGTAGCCTGGGAAACAAAAGCGTTCAGCATGACCGGTGTGCATCCCACCACACTCAACACTTCAAGAAGAGGTTTTGGAGTCTCCATCAAGGTACTTTTTTAAGCAGGTCTTTTTTGAGGATCTTTCAGTGGAATCTTCTGGAGGTCCTTCAAAATATTTCTTACAGATGGGTAAGAAAGTCACAGCTGACGAGCCTGTGCAGATGATCTCAGAATCATTGTAATCTGCTATGCCAGCTCTTGCTAAAGTCATACATAGTAGTATGAAGGGAGCCAACATGCAAAGAGCTCACCTAGGAGCAACGCAGGGAACCAAGAGCAAATCCAAATGTGGCACTGTTGCTGGAACTTCTCTTGGGTAAGGATGCTCACCACTACTTTTGGATTGATTAATGCAGGGGAACTGAAGCTCACAGTCTAACCGGCTGCACAAAAACGGGGAGAATGAGAAAACAGTGCCTACAGGGAAGTGTGAGAAACTTACCTGTGGGTATTATGATGCTAGAGATGTGATTTGTAAAATTCCAGGCAAGAGATTTGTGTATAAATTTGTTTGTAACCAGAAGACACTTATTTTATGTTTGACACAGGGTCTCATATTGGCCACGGTGGGCTCAAACTCCTGAGGATGATCCTGAATTTATGATCCTCTAGGCTTCATATCCCAAGAGATGGGATTTCAGGCATTTGTATCACACCTAGTTTTACGGGATGCTGTTATGTGTGCTAATAAATTGGGGACATTACTTAGCTGTCTTCTCCCCTGATTAATGGTGATGTTCAGGCCTGATGTTTCTTTAAAAATAGCTATTCTCACAAATTTGGTGAAGCATGTTGGTTTTTTTTTATCCATTTTATGCTACTGCCTTTCATAAAGAATGGGTGAATCTCTGAAATAGCACAAAGTTGTTTTAAAATTCATAACTACAAGGCAAGACTAACAATATCATCAGAGGTAAAGGATATACAAATATCAAGGCTTCAATATTTAACTTGTTGCCAGGAAAAAGAATCCTCAATCTTTTGTGAAAGGAATACTTTTTTGTTAATTTTTACTCTGTAAAGACACTACCACAATAACAACTATATATATATTTCTTTCTGTTTTTGTAAGGCTGTGTAAAAACAGTCATTTTCTAGTTTTGCTCACATAAGAATACCTATGCATAGCATTTTAAAATAGTGAATGAAAAAATATTATATAATACACACTTTCTATAATACATATGTGTATCACTACAAACAAGAAGTGGCAATGCTTGAGTGTCTACGTTTTAGAAACTGAATTTCATTAAGCATTATTAAGGGCTATGTGTGTACTGGGAGGAAAAAAAATGCCACCAAACTCAAGTCCCTGACAAATTAAGGTTCTAATGTAAAAGCAGACACCTGTGATGTAGCCAGTCACCACAAGTTCTACAACAGGAAACCCACAACGTAAATGAGACGGTTTGTTATGCATACCTCTTATGACCTATTTAGTTTCTTCCTCTACTTAACCCTAAAGCTTATGTCAGCGCCTCAAACACAAACCTGGGTCCCAGGACCTTTTTCCGTATCGCTCTTGGCCGAGTGCCACCTTAATTACATCTTTCTCTACTTTTCACGTTGAGCGTCTCTTTGATGAGTGTTTTAGGGATCGATGGTGAGACCTGTCTGCTGTCGCTGAAGCTTTTGTCCTTAACGCTAATAACACGACAACATGACAACATACCTAATCTAACGACCGCAACTCTCCTCACTTTAATTCATTATCTGTGCTCCAGGTAGGTGGCAGAATAAAACTGAGGATCCCTTTAAACTATATGTAAACCTTGACCAAGACAATGAACGCGACTGCTATTTGAACCCAGTTCTCAAACTGTGTCCGAAATAGAACACCATTTTCCGAACCCAGTCAAAGTGCCGACCTCCACCCCAAGCACTCCCTCATGGTCGATCCACAGTCCAGGTGTGCAAATTAGCGATTGTGGAGCATAAAGCCACCCTTAAGAGCGTTCCCACACCTGACGTTCTGTCTGCCAGAAACCACTTTCTTTTTGCCATAAATCACGATTTCTGTAAGGTACAATTTGCCCAGAAGAAGCTGGGCTAGAGACAGTCCTGTGAACCCAGACATTAAATGGAAGAGCCATTACAGGAGCTGCCTTGGGAAGCAGAAGAATTTAGCAGGCTGGGGAGCCTATCCGAAGATGTAGGAAGGGCCAAATGAAGACCCGCCCTAAAAGACAGAAAACCCAGGTACCAGGGTGGCCGGGCGGAAGGGGCGGGGCTTGCGCTCCCGGGGCAGGACGGAGCCAGGGGCACGGCGGTCAGGGCCCGGGTCCTCGCTGCCCATCCGCTCGGGCCCGGCTCCCGCTATCCGCGGTTACCCTGGTTCAGCCGGCCTCGCTGGAGGGTGCTGCGGTGCTCGCGTTCTCTACTCGGGATCTGTGGGCTGAGTCAGCCAGAGGCCAACTGTTGCGGCCGCTGCCGCCGGCCCGTCTCCTAGCAACGAGGTGACGCCACTCCGCCCGCTCACGTAGGCCACGCCCAGCTCCTTCAGGCCCCGCCCCCTGCTCTTAGTCTTTGCATGCACTTTAAGGGCTAGACTGGGCAGGGAGGTCTGTCTTCTGTACAGTGGAATGCACCAGCTGGGAACTGTTCACTGCTACGATGAGGCGGAGACTCAGAGGCGTTATATGAAAGCCTTTGAGAGAGTAGAGATCGCAGAGGTTCTGGATCCTGATAAAAGATAACTGTTAGTGTGTATAGATTCAAGTAATCCATCCCGCATGGTGTCTGGTAATGACTAAATGAAGGTTAACTAACATTTATGACCTTATTTTCCCAACAGTATCTTCACTAACACTTAATATATCACCTATTTTGGTGAAAAGTGATTCAAGATCTGTATTTTTGAGTGGCGAGCCATGATGATTTGCTAATAAATAGAGGGTGAAAGGGAAAAGGATGACAAGTGAGAGCCAATTCACTGAAAATTCCCAGAACCAATAGTTAACAATGTAAGAATTTTGTGAGCCAGGTAAACACAAGCCTTTTTGGTTTTTTTTTTACAGGTTAAATTCTGCAAAATTCTTTTTAAAGAGTCACTAAATACTAAAAATAAAAAGGATCTATTTATAACTCCCAGATTAATTTCCTTAGTCAAGATATATCTCTGAATTTTAGATTTATCTATACAATTTGTGCTCTACATCCAAAGCCAACCTCTTGCCCCAAACAAAGGAAATTCTGCTGCTTCCACCTCTCTGTTGCCCGGAGCTCTCTGTTTCTCTTAGTCCACCCATCAGTGAGACCTCTTGGCTTTGAGAGCTCCCACGTAAGTCCAAAAAGCCATATCTTTGCAGTTTCTCTTGAGATTACAGTAATTCCCAACATCTCTCCCCACCCCCACTCAACACAACAGTCAGCACAACCCACTTAAAACCTAAGTCAGATTATGTCAGTCTTGGGCTTGGCTTAGGACCCTGCAATAGCTTTCTATTTCATTCTCAGTAAAAACAAAACAACAACAAGAAACCCCTCAGAGATTTACCAGACCAGTAAAGACTTAGGAATTTGCATGCTACCCATACAGATTTGCTATCTTCCTCTGTAGTCCTGGATCACTTTTCTCCAGGCCTAACAGCTCCTAGCGTGCAGTAGATGCAAACAGAGGATGCTTAGGATGAATACGTGCATTTCACCACCGCACTGCTGCTAGTTCCGCTCTGGTGTGATGAAGGAAGCAGGATGACAAGGTAGTTATGAGGGAGGTGCCTCAGAACACAGTGGCCTTCAATTTAAATCTGGACTCTGCTTACTGAGAACGTGACCTTGTACAATTTCTGTAACAACTTCCGCAACCTTAAATGACAAAAATGAACCTCTCTGCTAGGGTTGCTTTGAAAGTGAAATGCCAAACACAGAAGACTGACAGCATCTGGAACCACACAAGGGATAGTGACAAAATCTACTAGAATATGCAGTCCACAAACTAAAGTTTTTTTTTGGCTACTTTACTTGCCAACACTGTGCCTTAGTGTTTAGCTCAAGGTCTGTAACATAATAGAGAGTGGGTGACTGTTTGTTGAAGAAATGGATAAATTTTGACCATCAGATTTCCTGGAATATGACAGTAGCTTCCTTGGTTCTTTTCCTGAGACCTGCATATTATTTCATATAGATTTCATACATGTAAACAATATTTTTAAGTCTCTGTCTCTCTCTCTCTCTCTCTCTCTCTCTCTCTCTCTCTCTCTCTCTCTCTCTCTCTCTCTGTGTATCTGAATGTGGATACTTATGGAGGCCTGGGGCATTGGATCCCCTGGAATTAGAATGACAGGTGGTTTTTGAGACACCCAATGTGAGTGATGAGAACTGAACTTGATCTCCCTGCAGGAGCAGTATGAAGTCTAAACGTCTCAGCTGTCCCTCCAGCCATGGACAACGTATTTTGATTATATCCACACCCAGCCCTTCCTCCCACACTCCCCAGACATCCCAGCAATTCACTTCCACCCTTCATGCCTTTTCTCCCTGCCTTGTTTTTGTAAGAAAAGGAAAAAAATTCTGAGCCCACGATGGGCCAAAAATAAACTCAAAAGCAAATACATGATCAACTCCAGGTGATTGTACCATGGTACATCTGGTTCAAATTGCATAGTTTCCCAAAGTCTCTGTTCTAGAGTTTGTTGTCGTTTTGAGACAGAATCTCACTATGTAGTTTTGACTGACCTGGATCTTGCTGTGGAGACCAGGCTAGCTCCAAATACACAAAGATCCGCCTACCTCTGCCTCCAGGATCAAAGGTTTATGCCATCATACTCGGCAGGCTCAATTCTAAACATAAAATACACACATTCTGCATTACACACACTATCATGCCACACACCACCAACAAACACTGCCTGTAGTAATACCTCACATGCAAGAATTCCAATATTTTTACTGTACATGCAATTTTTGTTTATATAGAAACAGTGGTTTAATTGTGGAAATAAAAGACTTTTAATATTTGTCTACCATTATCCCTCAGCATCTAAGTATTAAATTAATATACGTATGGATTGTATTGTGATGGAATGTTTAATTTCAAAAGTTGCCATTTGAGATGCCGGATTGAGGTTTATAAGAAACAGTCAATTAATTGGCTTAGGCATAGAACAGAATTTTTAACAATTTGTGAAATGGTTGCAGACTTCCTTCTGCCATTTTGTATGTTGTCATATTTATGCAAAACAGTGTTTCCAGCTTAGTATCGATCAACTCTTCAAAAACTCTGAAGATGGGCTGGAGAGATGGCTCAGCTGTTAAAGGCTAGGCTCACAACCAAAAACACTGAAGATGTTCTCTACCCTGAAGCACAAAATATACAGTCAAGATTTAATTCTCCCGTTAAAAGAAATAGTCCTGCTTATCCATTAGTAGGCAACTTTGATTTTATATATATATATATATATATATATATATATATATATATAATATGTATATGCACATATGTGTGTGTGTGTGTGGATTTTTCAGCCGGCCTTTTCAGAGCTTGTCTGCTGGCCCTGGGATCTGAGGACCTGAAAGAATGGAGCAGGCTATGGTCTAATGCTGTAGATAACCTTACTTCAGTCTTTTATACACAAATGTAACAAAGAAAGCAATGATCTGAGGAAGGTTGTCTGAGTTTAGAAAAACATGATCAGAAAAACATGTAAATAAATGCCAATAAGCATGCTAAATATGCTAAATAATAACAGAATAGTCATTTCCCAGAACTTTCTCAGGACAAACCAATTTAAACACAATTGCCTGGCATGTATGATAGATTATATCTGGGAAAGCATGAAAGCAAGGCAGAAGGCCAAAACCAGATTCAGGATACACTGACCAGATTGGATTCTATAGCTATGATCTGACATCCAACAAGAAAAAACTTGCTTTATAAATTAAATGTACATGTTTGTCACAGGAGGCACAAAATCACATCCAAGAATAACCCAGGGAACAGAATGCACTGAGGTAAAGGCCTTTGCCTTTCTTTCTTCCTGGAGCCTCTCTCACTGCTGCCCAAGGCATCGTTCACCATGCGTCATTCCTTTGACCGTGTTCCTACGTATGTATACCAAAGATGGCTTTCAAATAGATGTCTTTATGACTTATTATAAGCAAATGTTGGATTTGCTTGCCTGTGTTGTATGTGCTCAGTGTTGGGAAAGTTAAGCTGTAAGAATCTAAGTGTGCATGTTGCTTACACTCATAATTTACATTGATAACTTGATTCTCACCATTATTTCCTACTGTATACATTATAAAGAGGAACGAATAAACAAATAAATAAGAATAAGAACCTTATTTTGCGTTACCTCTTAAGTTTCAACTTAGGAACAGTTCTGTAGATAACCAGACTCAGTGCAGAATTTATTGTTCTGTATAGGCAACCCAGCCACAGCAATAGTCCTCCATTATTCTAAGACAAACCATCTTATACAAAACCAAGGCTTTGTCAGTTCTACTGTGGTAAAATGTGTAAATTAGTGACTATGTCTAGACCACTTCCCTCCACTGCCCGCCTTCCCTCTTTCCCCGATTCCTCTTTATGAAAATCTGTATGGGAACAGAACTGTTATAGCTGCAGGAGCAAGCAAATGTTATCTAATTGTGGCATTCTGGCCCGTCTCCTCATAACTTATTTCTGGCATTATTCCGGGATCACTTCTCTCTCTGGGGAAATACTGTTTGCCGTATTCTTCCCTCCCGTGGTTTTTCCAGTGTGCTGAACTCTGAAGGCGCATCTTAGTCAGCTGGAACTGCTGTGGGCCCACAGCTCTTCTCACAGGGAAGAAGAGATGTTTATTCTGAAGTTCTTTTAAGTGATCATGGGCCAGGAACACAGACTTAGGTCACCCTAAATTCCATTTTCCAATGTGGAAACAGCTTCATGAAGTATTATAGAACAAAGATAGTCATAAATCAAGGCATGTTTAAAATGCATTTCTGGGCCAGGTGGTAGTGGTGCATACCTTTGATCCCAGCACTCTGGGAGACATAAGCAGGCAAATCTCTGTGAGTTCAAGGACAGCCTGATCTACAGAGTGAGTTACAGGACAACCAGGACTGTTTCACAGAGAAACCCTGTCTCTTAAAATAAAACAACAACAAAAAATTCTGGACACTTCGGAGAGGCAGATACAGAGAAGATGGGGGAAGCTTTTTTTTTTTAAAGATTTATTTGTTCATTATGTACACAGTGTTCAGCCTCCATGTATGCCTGCAGGCCAGAAGAGGGCACCAGATCTCATTACAGATGGTTGTGAGCCACCACGTGCGTTGCTGGGAATTGAACTCAGGACTTCCGGAAGAGTAGTGAGTGCTCTTAACCTCTGAGCCATCTCTCCAGCCCCAGGGGGAAGCTTTTGTATAGGCCCAAGGTGCTGTCTGACAACATTCTTAGCTTTTGGGTTGCTGGAAACTAGTGGTCCGCTAGATTAATAGATCCAAAAGGTTCTCTTCTGTTAGTCACAAGAGGTTAATTCCAACACAGAGATGGACATGGATGGCTATTTCCAAGGGTTAGATGTAGCCCCAGATAAGGTAATTAGCTCTCCGCCCTTTCGGGAATTTTCCTTTCCACCTCCATAATGCTTGCCGAAGTGTTCTGCATAGCAGGATTTGGAGGTTCCAGTTGTTTGAGATCAACAGTGTCTAAGGAGAACTTGCTAGGAAGGAGACAATAAAGACCACTGACAAGTCTCTGGTGGATATTATTAGTGTTACCATGAACTTTCCCAAACATTGTCCTCTTCCTTCATTTCTTTATATACATCCTCTGGCTTCCTAAAAATACAGCTCCAATGATTACTGGAGGCTAGCAGATCAACAAGATCTTTACTTTTTTTTCCTTCTTTTCCTCTAAGAATCTATGTCTGAATTGTAGCCTTCGAGACATAGTTAGCTTATGAAGAAATGTGAGCAAGTACCAAGAGACTCTATTAACGTAGAATCAGAGGTCGTTTTCTCATCCAGTCCTCGTGGTTATCCTGTAAAATCCAAACTGGGAGAAGAGGAAAAAAGGAAAAAGAACTCGATCTTCTGTTGACAAGAGGAAATGCAAGGCAGTGTGATTAGAAAAAGGGAAGCTCCCTGGCCACCATTTCCAGCTGTGTTTTGTTTCCTGCATCGATTACTCACAGATGCGGGCAGCTCTGCACCAGTGCACCAAACACTTTTGGTTTCCTTTGTTGCTTTCTGGCAGGAACGCGACTCTCCGTGACCAGCTGTATGAGACAGCGACACGCTCGATGAGCCTTGCATTTCCTCGAGGGCTGGATGAGAAAACAACCTCTGACTCTTCGTTAATAGAGTCTGTTGGTGCTTGTTCACATTTGTACGTGAGCTACCTTTGTATAACAGAGCGCAGCTGCTGCAGTTGCAGTTATTTAAACCGAGAGTCCTGGGACGCGGGGACAGGACTGGATGTTTTTGGCTCTGCCCCCTACCGCAAGGCTCCTTTGATTGGACGTGGCTGGGCTCGACCGGCCTATGGGAGGCGGTGCACAGGTTCCCGGAAGTGGCGGCACCCAGGGTCAGTGTGCACCTCGGCTAGCCTTCCTGGTGCTATGAGCTCCTTCCAGGGACAGATGGCGGAATATCCAACCATCTCTATTGACCGCTTTGACAGGGAGAACCTGAAAGCCCGCGCCTACTTCCTTTCGCACTGTCACAAGGGTGAGTGAGCCCCTCTCGCCACCTACTGCAAGGGCACTAGGGCTGGAGAAGGGACGAAGGGTCGGGGCCTGGTGAAGGAGAGAACAGGCCCGTACCCAGCGAGGCACTGGAAAGCATCCCTGGTTTCAGTGGGCTCTTGACCTCGCCTTGGCTTTATTGAGTCGCCACCTACTGGTAGGGCACTAGGGCTGGAGAAGGGACGAAGGGCCGGGGCCTGGTGAAGGAGGCCTCGAACCCAGCGAGGCACTGTAAAGCACCCCTTGTCCCAGTCGGCTCTTAACCTCGCCTTGGCTTTATTGAGTTCTGTAACCCCAGCTCCGGTTGCAATCTGACCCTGGACCCTGAGGTAAGGTAAGGCTGAGCTGTTAGAAGTGCTGGTTGCTATCCTAACAGAGAGCATCGGTTTGGTAAGGTTTAGTTAGCTCTTGCCCACACCTCCCTAATTCTCGATTGTCATTCATAAAGAAAACATGTTTCAAAACTTCTCCTACACCCCGAGACATTAGGCAAGAGCCTGAGATCTATCTGTCTCTGTCTGTCTGTCTCTCTCTCTCTCACACACACACACACAATGTCTTATACACACACTAATCTATTTCTGTGTGTGTGTTTCTCTCTGTCTCTCTCTGACACACACACACACACACACAACCAATCCATAAGCTTGGCCAGGTGTCTTTTTTTTTTTTTTTTTTTTTGGTTTTTTGAGACGGGGTTTCTCTGTGTAGCTTTGGATCCTGTCCTGGAACTCACTCTGCTCACTCTGTAGACCAGGCTGGCCTCAGACTCACAGAGATCTGCCTACCTCTGCCTCCTGAGTGCTGGGATTAAAGGGTGTGCCACCACCACCCAGCTCATTTTTTCTTCTTATGTCACTTTCTTAGGTTATCTGGTGGAGTTCTTATATCCTTGGTGTCGTCAAATCAGTTCACATAGGTTCTCTTCCTAGCACTTGCCTGCCTCGGTCTCCTCAGCCATGTGGGGCTTGTTTTCATCAGCTCAGGTTGGACAACTTTTAGTGTTTCCTGCTCTGTACTCTGAAACATTCTTCATCTACAGAAGGACCAAAGACCTGTGGGATCAATTTGCTCATAACAGTGAGCCTTATGTAATGTCTCTCAATAGGAAGCTCACAAAGACAGCCCAGCTGTCGTGGGCCAAGGAATCCTCTTTTAAAAAAGCGAAACAAAACGTGTTTATTTTCTGATTCTTTTGCTTGTAGATCACATGAAAGGATTGAGGGCTCCTTCCATGAAAAGAAGGCTGGAATGCAGGTAATTGGTTTTTGCTATTTATTTGCATATAAGTAGACATCTTAACTAAGAGATAGCACCTAGACAGAACAGTACTTCCACCTTAAGGTAGCCTGATAAGCCTGTATAAACACTATCTAGCTTCCCTACCGATAAGAAAGCGAACACTACGTCTAATCACTGCTGCTCCTTCTCCCAGAACTAATTCCTATTTTGACCTTTCATCATGTTGGGCTAACTTTGGTTATTCTTGAATTTTATGTAACTAGAAGACTTGATGTGGTGGTGTAACCCCAACACTGAGGAAACAAGAGGATTGTGAATTCAAGGCCAGCTTGGGTTACACAGTAAGAACTTATAGTAAGAACTTGTCAAAAACAAACAAAAATAAGCAAATAGGATCATATACTGGACAGATTAAGAAATCTTCTTAAACGTTTTCAAAACTTTATTATTTTTGTTTCATGTAAATGCTTGTTTTTGCCTGTGTATATAGTATATATGCATACCACATATGTGCAGTGCCCACAGAAGGTGCCAGGGTAGCAGACATTTGTAGTGGCTATGTGAGTGCTAGGAAATGAACCTGGGTCTTCTGGAGGAGCGGCTATCCTAACTGCCGAGCCAACGCTCCAGCTCCAACTTTGTCCTAACATTGTATTTCTGTGACCCATCTGTGTTGCTGGCTGCAGCAATGGCTCATTTGCTTTCATTTTTGTAAGAGTGTGTGTTTATGTATACTAATGGTTGTTTGAGAATCCTAGACTGACAAGATGGCTCAGTAGTTAAGAGCACTAGCTGCTGTGATGGGCAAGCATGATGGAGATTGAGGATGCAGCAGTCCACGTGGACTGTTATCATCCTTAGAACCTCTTGATAACATTTAAATAGGTACTATTGTTATTCCTAATTTACAGATGAGGAAACTAAGATAAGAAGCCAAACAGGTTAAATGAGTTGTTCAGTGTCATAGGTCCAGTGAGTGGCAGGACCAGGTTTTTATCCAGGTCTGCCTGATTTCAGAGCCTATGTATCAGCTATCTGTAGCATTACCTTGTAACTGAGTGTTTTAAGATACCACCAATCTCTCAGTTTCTCTGCATCGGGAATTGTGAGAGTATACAGTGGGGACTACTCATTTCTGCCTGCCTGGCATCAGGTGGGACTGAAATCTGAAGACTCAAGTGTCTGAAACTTGGAAGGAAGCATATCACAGCAACAAAGCCTAGAATAGCTCGCTTTCTGAGCTTGTCTGTCTCTGAGAGGCTTCCTTAACCCGGGATAGCTAGTTTTGTTGGTAGAGAATCCAGGGCTGAAATCTGTACATCCTGGGAGAGAGATGGTGAGTAGGCTTTTAGTTCAGGCACTAGGGAGGCAGAGGCACAGGCAAATCTTTGTGAGTTTGAGGCCAGTCTGGTCTACATAGTAAGTTCCAAGTTAGCCAGGATGACATAGTGAGAATCTGTCAAAATAAACAAAACAAAGTCCCAAGGGAGAGTCAGGAGGCAGGCATATTGTCTAGAGAGCAAGCTTTAAAGAGTCTTGCAGTTGCCAGGCATGATGACGCGCCTCGGTAATTCCAGCACTGGAGAGGCAGAGGCAGACAGATCTCTGTGAGTTTGAGAGCAGCCTGATCTACATAGTGAGTTTCAGGACAGCCAGTGCTGTTACACAGGGAAACCCTGTCTCAACGTAGATCTTGGTATTAAAACAAAATCTGCTTTAAGCAAAGTAGATCTTCCCCCTTTGAAGTTGTTTTTCTCGGGTGCCTTGCCACAGTGACAACAAGTTGGCTGACGAAGTACCAGAATACCATCACCCATTTCAGGCCTGTCCTTGAGCAGGAGGAGGGGACATGCAGGGTCCTCCCTTCCCTGAGAAGCCCATCGCTTCTCTTATGTTAAAACCATGTGCTGGTTTTTATATTAAAAAATACAAAAGTACCTTTGTACTAAAACTAAAACAAAAAGAATCCTGCAATTACTTTGATCATATTCTGTAGTCAAGGCAGTTACGGAGATCTGCCCAGTTCAAAATGAGGGTTCCTAAGCCCCTCCTGTTAGGGTGGAAATGTGTGGGTATGGGTGTGGATGTGGATAGGTGTGTCCGAGACACAGTCTTGCCATTTAGCCCTGGCTGTTCTTGAACTTATGTACATCAAAGAATACAAACAGATGGAGTATGCAGTGTGTGGAAATATAATTAAGCGTGGAGCGTATTCCTAATCTCCAAGCTATACCATTACATTTTTAGAATTTAATAGAAATTAGTATCTGTTCACTAGAAATGTAAATAAATACAAGGACCGGAGGTGCTGCTCAGTGGTAGAGTGCTTGACCGGCCTACGCAAGGCTCTGGCTTTGCTCTTCAGCATACACAAAAAAGTAGATGTATATGAAGCAAAAAACAGAATTTTCTGTTCCCAGCACCCTCTTTTTGTTTTCTTGAAATAACTTAACATTTGGTGGTATCCTTCCTAGTTGTACCTGACCACATACAAGCTTTATTTTTTTATTTTTTCCTCATGATGGGGGCTCATTTGCTAGGCAAGTGTTCCACTACTTTGTACTGTGCTACACTTTAAGCCCCCAGCACATAGTTTCAACAGAAGAGAAGTGATGGGCTTCTTAGGGAGGGGAAGGACCCTGCATGTCCCCTCCTCCTGTCTGGTGATAGGACTGAAATGGGTGATGGTATGCCGGTACTTTGTTAGCCAGCTTGTCACTGTGGCAAGGCACCTAAGAAAAACAACTTCAGAGGGGGAAAATCTACTTTGCTTCCTGGTTTCAGTCTGTGATTGGCTGGCTCCAGTGCTCTTAGGCTCCCAGCAAGGCAGAAACGTGGCAAAGGACATGGCAGATGAAAGCTGGTCCCTCCCGCAGCCATGAGGCAGAAAGCAAGAGACAGGAAGGACCAGGGATAAAGGTATACCCATCAAGGATGTGTCCCCAGGGACATCCTTCCTCCCGTTAGCCCCACCTCCAGTAATGCTGTCATATCAGTTCATGACTCCATCACAGGATTAATCTGTGCATTCGGTCAGAGGCCTTCCATACCTCCAAAGCCCCACCTCTTTCTGAACACTGTACTGGACACCAAGCCTTAGCATGTGGGTTTTAGAGGAGCTTTTATAGCCAAGTCATAGCAGGTATGTTGGGAGCCACTGTCACACTTTCCATGTTAACTGATTGTGATTTACTGGAGAAAGATCATAGCCCGTGAAATGCATTGCTGACTCACCAAAGTGACTTGTGAATTCTCCTGAAACAGCTTTTTTTCCATTCTGTTTTGTTTTTTTGCTTTCAGTTTGAAGGTTTTCCTGTACTGTTCTCCAGTTACCAAGGAACTGTTGTTAACTAGCCCGAAATACAAATTTTGGGAAAAACGAATTGTAAGTCAATTGTAATTTTAAAATTGTAATTTTTGCATAGCACTACCTTGTTGTGGACGTGGGGAGTATTTTTAGAGGCATCTTTTTAAAAACTTTGGAATTATTCAAAACTCCTTTCTTCATACATTATAGGTTCACCATTAGTTAGAACAGTGGTATTTGCTGTGTAATTCAGCGGTTTAGGAGTCAGCAATTGGTTGTTTCTTGTTCCGCAAGAATGTGATTAAGGGGGCTGGAGAGATGGCTCAGCAGTTAAGAATACTGGCTGCTCTTCCAGAGGTCCTGAGTTCAATTCCCAGCAACCACATGGTGGCTCACAACCATCTGTAGTAAGATCTGGTGCCCTCTTCTGGCCTGCAGGCACACATGCAGACAGAACACTGTACACATAATGAATAAATAAATCTTAAAAAAAAAAAAAAAAAAAAAAAAAGAATGTGATTAAGGTCTTACACTCTACCCTGCTCTCATGGACTACCTGACTGATATGTATTCAAACCTAAACAAAGTGTGCATTCTCGTAAGTTTTAAATCACAGGCTAGCTCAGGAAGAGGAAATAATTTGAAGTTTACAGTAAGGGTCGGGGCCAAGAGATGGTTCAGTGGCTAAGAGCACTTGCTGCTCGTCATCACCCACATTAGGCATCTCACAACCACCTGTAACTCCAGTTCCAGGGGGTCTGCCTTCTTCTGCTGGCCTCAGCAGGTATTCATACACGCACACGCACACGCGCACACACACACACACACACACACACACACACACAAAGCTTAAAGAAAGAGAGAAAGAAAAGGTAACAAACAGAGTACTCAAATATTAAAAGATAGAATGGAACCAAACAGTGACACAGGCCTGAGATCCCAGCATTTGAAAGTCTGGGGCAAGAAGAGCACAAGTTCCTTTTCTTTCTGTGGTTTTGTGGACTAAACGTAGGGTCTTGTGGGTGCCAGTGCTCAACGACTGATCTATATCCCAGCCCCAAGATCCTCAGTTTCATATCATCTTGACCTACATGACAAAAAAGAATGAGAGACAGAATGCATAATTTGAGAGAGAGAGAGAGTGTGTGTGTGCATGAGAGAGAGGGGGGGGAATCTCACTATGTAACTTTGACTGGTCTGGAATTTGCTATATAGACCTGGCTGACCTCAAACTCAGAGATCCACCTGCCTCTGCCTCCTGAGAGCTGGGATTAAATGTATGTGCCACCATGCCTGACCCAGAATGGATAACTTTTATTCTGTAAAAATGAAATGGATCTCTCCTCCAGAAGGTAGTCAAAAGAAAATTGCTGCAGCACATAAAATGTAAACATGGCAGAAAAAGTCCTGTTATGAATCTTATTATCTTAAGGAGGAACAGATTTCTCAGGGGAGGTGAAAAAAATTAAGAAAGTTCAAAGGAAGGCCGATACTAATCTAGATCTAGATAAAGCAAAAGGATAGATTTTAAAAAGAAAAAAGAAAAGAAAGGGAAGGAAGAGCATAAACCAAACAGAAACCCAAAATGCCAGAGTAGCTGTTTTCCGTCATATGGAGTAGAACTAAAGGCCAAAGAAGCCAGCCAAACAAAACACCAGAGAACCGAAAGATCCACGGAGGATCATTCGCTGTTATGAGAAGCTGCAGCTCAAGAGGACATGAACATATATGCTGTCAACAAAATGCCTCTCGCTCAAAGTAATGCCTGCTGGAATCTGTCATGTCTACATCCAAGAAGGTGGCAACTGTAGAGCATAGGGTTAGGGTTAGGGATTACTGTAGAGGGCAGGCTTTCAGTAACTGGTCACTGTCAGAAGTCTGCATGAAGGGTAGTGTCTTGTTGTCTGACAGATGACAGCTTTCAAGTCCCAGCTCCTCTGTCTTCTCTGCCCGACATCTGGCATGCCTCTGCAAAAATGACCAGATCAAAGCAAGCCCCGGCCGACCTCTTTACCACAACAGCCAGGTGCGCAGCTCAGAGGTGGTGCCTAGTGTGTTTGGTCCCCAGTGCTACCAAAGCAACAGAACATGAGACAAGAGCCTGTGAGGTGGCTCAGAGGGAAAGGACTTGCCAGCAAGCCTAGTGACCAGAGTTTGACCCCAGGACCTCTATGGTAGAAGGAGAGAACAGACTCCTAGTGAGCTTTTGACCTCTGTGTGCATGCTCACTTCCCCTCCACTCCCAATAATCAACTAAATGTGAACAATTTTTTTTTAAAAAGGAAACAAGGCAAGAACAACTTTGTACAGACTGAGCCTCCAACAGTCTGTGATAATAAGGAATCCAGTGATTCCCAAAGAATGGGATGATGAATAGTTAAGGGGATGGAATTCTGATAACTCAATTTGATCAAGACACATACAAACCAGATTATTGTTCTGTACCCAATAAGTATGTGTGGATATTATGTTTCAATAAAAACAGCTGCCAACATCTGCTACCTCTAAAGCCACATCAGCCCCTTTCACCCTGCTTGGGTGCTGCACCCAGAAGATCCCGTGCTAGGAGTAGCCTTTCGTCATGCGTGTTTATCCCCTGCCAGCTGAAGGATGTCAGTGTCCTCTCCAGATCTGTGGCGGCAGCTGGACTGCTCTCCCTTTGCCTCAGGACCAGGCCTGTACTGCTGCAGTTCATCGTCTGAGGCAGTCAAGAAGTGGGGAAGAGAAGACGTAAGCTGGAATTCACAAAGACATCTAGAGCCCAGGAGGGCAGCCAGGCCATGTCAGCATCTCCTTCCAGCCTCGATAGTGCTGACCACCTGCTTTGGTACTGCATGAGTTAAGGTCACATTGGCCCTTGACTCAGGGAAGTATATAAATCCTGTGAGCCCAGCACTGGGGCATTGGAGATAGGAGGATCACTGCTGCTCACTGGCCAACTGCAGGTTTAGTGAGAGACCCTGCCTCGAAGAAGGAAAAGGTCATGGAGGAAGACACCTGACGTCAGCCTCTGCTTCCATATGCACACATGCATGTTCGCAGGAACACATACACACCAACAAGGTGTCGCTGTTCTGATGACCAGGGATGATCAAAGAAAGAGGGTCACTTCAGGATGTAATGGGGCTCTGAGGTAGCAGGGAGGCTCAGCCTCGATGAACTAAACCTCAAACAGCCACGGAGAAGCATATTTATATCACACCCCTGCAGCTCCATAGTCCTTTTTGTGCGCACAGTAATACAAGACGTTCAGGGTTTGCTAGGACTGCCTTGTGACTAAAGTCCTGCAGGGCTGTAGAGCTCCTTCAGAAACACCGTAAGTCTCAGAAAACCATCACTGACTGAGTATAAAGGACATCCTCAGAGCTCCTTCAGAAACACCGTAAGTCTCAGAAAACAATCACTGACTGAATATAAAGGACATCCTCAGGGCTTAGGTTCACCTCTAAACGACCCCAAGACTGGCGTTCATGCCAGATACAATGGCTGTATGAGTTTGTCCACTACAAGGAACTCTAGCTAGAGCTGGCGCTGCAGCTCAGCGGTGGATGCTTAATGGTGCACATGCAGATAGGAAAAGTGAAGAAAATGAAAGTTCTCCAAAAATCTCTTCGAAACAGTCTCCAGCCCAGTGGTTTCATGATGCAGCATGAGCTGATGCTTTTTGTCTGTAAATGGAATATTTTAACATTTGTTCCTGGTTACTCTGTGTGTGTGTGTGTGTGTGTGTGTGTGTACTGAGTGTGTATATGTGAGATTACTGTGTACTGAGTGTGTATATGTGAGATATGTGCGCTATATTCTGTGTGTGTATATGTGCTCTGTGTGTGTGTGCCGAGCCTGGAGCCTAAGGCCTGTACACGCTAAGCAAGTGCTGTAACACTGAGCTACCACTCCAGTTCATTAAAGGTATTTTTGTTTTGTTGTGCCATTTTTTTTAAACTACTAATTTTACTGAAATCACAAATGGTTACGTGGAATCTATAATATCCTCACTTAATCTCTTTTCAGATAGCAATTGAAATTGAAACTCCTACCCAGATAGCTTTAGTTGACGAGGCATCAGGTGAGGTAACTATACATATTTTGTATTTTTTCTTTGTGCTAAAATGGTTGTTTAACTTTCTCTTTAATTTAGAATGTTCATTTATTCATAAACAATAATTTATGAATGAACTAAATTTTTAGAAAAACAACCGCAATATTCGTGAGTGTTTTGATCCCTTCTTGCTGGGGTTCTCTCCCCATGGCCTGGGGTTCTCTCACCATGGGCTGGGGTTCTTTCACTGTGGGGTGGGTTCTCTCACTATAGAGTGGGGTTCTCTCACTGTGGGGTGGGCTCTCTCACTATAGAGTGGGGTTCTCTCACTATAGAGTGGGGTTCTCTCACTGTGGGTGGGCTCTCTCACTATGGGGCTGGAGTTCTCTCACAGTAGCCTGGTATTCTCTCTTTGTGGATTCTTAGCTATTATTTCTCACACAGGGAGAAGTAAAAGTTCCTCCTTAAGGGCACTAATCTGTTTTCTGGGGGGTTAACTTCAAGAACTAATCACCTGTCAAAAGCTTCTTAGTTAAATTCCCAGGGGTCACTGTTTGAACCCCCAGCTTCAGAGAATAGAGACATTCAGTCATAGATTGTTAGAATTATTTCAAATATTAGAAGGACTAAACATGGTGTATTTATTTTTTAAATTTTTTTTTGCCAAATCTTTCCCCCCTTTCTTTCTTTCTTTCTTTCTTTCTTTCTTTCTTTCTTTCTTTCTTTCTTTCTTTCTTTCTTTCCATGTTTATGACAAGAATGTTATTTGTTAATAGTACACAATGTTTTCATATTTATTGTTTCTTATATCTGGGATATAAAGTAGTGGTTTGTTAATATTTTTTGAAGCAAACTCAAGTACAATGGCTATCTTCTTTTTTAATAATTTTTTAAATTGCAAATAAAGTCTCTGCCCAAGTGATAAAATTTGCTTTTCAGCCTTAAATTTAGAGCTAGTACTTTATGGATGTACTATGTTTAATAGTAAATAAGACTGTAGGCCTGCCTTAAAACAAAGCAAAACTCAATCTAAATGACACCAAGGGCTAAGGGGGATTTTCCTGTTTTCTGGCAGCCAAGTTAGCATTTGCTCTGTTGTCTGTTATAACATCATCATATGTGGTTTCACATATGAGTTCACAGTGTGGAACTCAGAAGGTGACCTGTGTATGTGACTGTGACCAGAAGAGACGTGACCATTTAGATACTAGAAGATAGGGTATATTCTTCATCAATTTCATCCTGGGTAGAGCCAGGTTTGGGTGGCAGGGGCGACTAAAAGGGAGAGACAAGGAGGGAAGGAGAGAGGGAGAGAATGAGGGAAGGAGAGCAAGCCTGAATTTTTGCACGTGTGACTTTGGAGGGATGTTATCATTGGCCTTGTCACCTGCAGAGCTTCCTCCAAGCCCAGCACTGAGCACCAAGGCAGGTTCTTGTTGGGGTCTTGCTGTGCCACTTACATGCCTTGTCCTGTGTCCTGGCTTTTGTGCAGCGTGTCCCTAGCCCCAACCTGGAGACCCCCATTGAAAGGGGCCTATGGATGAGTACTGTGAGAAGTGGCTGAGGAATTATTACTGAGCAGTGAACCATTGCAGACAGAGCTCTGCCCTTTCCTCTTGAGAGCTGGAGAGTCAGTGCTGCCCAGCAGGCTCTGTCTTAAAGGGACAATGCCAAGTATAATGTGATGAGCTAGGACCGGGCTGCACCCACTCCATTTTTTTAAAAAATATTTATTTATTTATTATGTATATAATATTCTGTCTGTGTGTATGCCTGCAGGCCAGAAGAGGGCACCAGACCCCATTACAGATGGTGTGAGCCACCATGTAGTTGCTGGGAATTGAACTCAGGACCTTTGGAAGAGCAGGCAATGCTCTTAACATCTGAGCCATCTCTCCAGCCCCCTCCATTTTTCTTTTAATAATAGCATTATTACAATATTCATCAACACACAATTCACCCCCGTGAAGACCTGGTAGCTCTAATGTATTCACAGAACTATCCGTCCACCACCATAGTCAATTTTAGAATATTTTCACCACTCAGAAACGCTGTTCCTGTTACAGCCACCCCATCCCTTCCTGTCACAGCTCCTGGTGGCTGTTGTTTTCCTATCTATCGTTTTGGACTTGCCTATCTGTGGAATTATTATACATCATGGGACTTCTTTCTCTGAGCATTTTTCAATAGGCATCCCTGTATGTGGATGGCATACAAATATAGAATCTTATATTTATGGTCAAATACTATCCCATGGTGTGGACAAACCGCATGCTGTTTATCCATTCATCCATTGCTAGGCATTTTGAAGTGTTTCTACTTTGGGGTTGGTGTGAGTGTTTATGCAATGAATGTCCATGCACAGATTTTTTCAAGACCGTTCTCTTGAGTGTGTACCTAGAAAAGGAACCGCGTCCTGTCATAGCTCTGTTTAGGGAGTGGACAAGTCCACTTCTTCCACAGTTTGAAGAGTGAGAGGCTGAAAGAGGCGACGCTGTGAATTAGGCAGCTCCTTATGATGACTTTTGTACTATTGTTTTCTTTCTTTCTTTTTTTTTTAGAAGGAAGAGGTTGTTGTGACTCTCTTACCAGCTGGTCACTGCCCAGGATCAGTTATGTAAGGGGCCCATCTGTTCCCATTTCTTTTTATATAAGTATGTATTATATTAAAGATAACTTTTTAGCATCTAAAGGGTAGTATGTGTACAGAGATAGATTTCCTTTTTCTGGCAGTGTCTTTAATCTTTCCTTCAAAATTGAGCTTGGGAAACTGAGATGAAGACACATTTCTTAGTGTACATGCCTTAAATTGGTATTTCCTCTGTGTCTTTGCACTGTCTTATCACAGGGATTTTTCTCTCTCTGGAATGCAATGATTTGAGTGTATATTAGGAAGTGCTGGAATATTCCAGGCCATGCCTAGTACAGATTCAGTAATGTTCCCATCCTGTTTGATCGTATTTGGCTTTGCTCCTCGTGGGGAGAGGTGGCAGTCACCTGAACTGAGCACTGCCACAATCCTAACACTGCCTTATAAGGGACATGTTTGGCAGGAAGCCTTTGCTCCAATTTTAGCTTTCTTAGGACTTTGTGATTTGGAAGTTACTGAGATACATTTATTTTTCAGGTTTTTATTTCAGGGCAGTAATGGAACTGTCTTATACACAGGAGACTTCAGACTGGCAAAAGGAGAAGCTTCCAGAATGGAGCTTCTGCACTCTGGGGGCAGGTAGAGAGCCTTCTGTAATTCTTGGTTTTGCAGGTTGAATAAGTGTGTGTGTGTGTGTGTGTGTGTGTGTGTGTGTGTGTGTGTGTGTGTGTGTGTGTGTGTATAATTTGTGGGAGTGGGTCCCGTTTCACCACAAGCGCCCTGGCGATGGAACTCGGGCTGTCAGGCATGGTGATCAGTGTCTTTACCCACGGAGTCATTTCTTTGGTCCAAATATCTGTTGTTGGTGGTTTGGTGGTTTGTTTTTGTTTTTGGTTTTGGTTTTTGGTTTTTTGAGACAGGGTTTCTCTGTGAACTCAGAGACCCACCTGCCTCTGCCTCCAGAGTGCTGGGATTACAAGTGTGTGCCAACACCAACTGGCTCATAAATATGTATTTTATTGGATGAATATTGTTCCAGTGAAATTGATGGACAATACATTTGGAAGTGGAGTGAAACACACTTGAAAATAACTCAGGTTCTACATCATTTTATACACAATTATGTCCCATGAAATAGCTAACAGTATTATTTTTTTTTCTTCTTCTCAGAGTAAAAGACATCCAAAGTGTATATTTAGACACCACATTCTGTGACCCAAGGTTTTATCAAATTCCAAGTCGTGTATGTTTGCCTGGGGTGACGGGGCACCTGGGGTGATGGGTCCGCCTGGGGTGATGGGGTTGCCTGGGGTGACAGGGGCGCCTGGGGTTATGGGGCTACCTGGGGTGGTGAGCTGGGGTATAGCCACCTGTCTTGTTGGAATGGCCGGTGTAGGCTATTACAGCAGTTATCCCTTTTGGGAAGCGATTACCTCTGAATGTTGAAGAGGAGAAAGGTTAGTGAGTTCCTTCAAAGTATCAATTGTTTTTGGCCATCTAGGAGGAGTGCTTGAGGGGAATTTTGGAGCTGGTTCGGAGCTGGATCACTAGGAGTCCCCACCACGCTGTGTGGCTGAACTGTAAAGCAGCTTATGGCTATGAGTATTTGTTCACCAACCTGAGTGAGGAGTTGGGAGTCCAGGTACCTCTCCCTTTTCCTAGCCCCCCTTCCTTGCCTTGCCCCTCCCTATTCCCTTTCCCTCCTCCTCCCCCAAATAACTGAAGATGGGGTGTGGGGGTGGGAGGGTTGGAGCAGTTTGCCAAAACACAGCTGCCACTGGGCTGGGCCTCTTAGATGTCACCTCATCTTTATAGGTACATATCGTCGCAAAAGGGCAGTCACAGCTCAAAAAGATGCCCCAGAGGCAAAGTATTTTTTCCCAAAGTGTGGGTTATGAAATAAATATAGCAATTGTGACCAATATCAAAAGTAAATTTGAACCCAGTGACATCCAGTGATATCTGGCTGTATTGCTTACAGTTTAGGTATTGACAGTGAACATTTACTTAACTGGTTGGAAACACACGTATACACATGAATATGGATTTCTCCTTAATTGGGTGCTGAAAAGGTTGCTATGGAAATTGTATTTCCTGCTTTGACTCATGGCCAACAACACATGAAGAACATTGGCCTGGAGCTAGTCAATGGGTCAGTGCTGGGCGTGGTGGGAGTTCCCACTTGTCCATTTTCGACCACTCTTTCCCAGATGTTTGTTGCTGGCCTCTCAGACCCAGGGCAGAAGAGCCTGGGGGGGGGGGTGTGGTGACTGTGGAGCATGCACCTCCTTCTCCAGGGCACTCAGAAGGGTCTGGAACTTTTGTGCCTGAGAGAAGATGGATTTGAAATAATCACTGAGCAAAACGAACATTGGGGCCAGGTGGACGTTGTAGTTGTGTGCTATTAAATGTAGATCCACCCGATGACAAATCTGTGCCTAGGCCCTAACAGTGACCCACAGTGTACATTAGCACTGTTTTGCTGGGCATGTGACTCAGTGGCAGAGCGCTCACCTGGCCCACAAGGCCCTGGGTTCTATCCCCAGCACTGGGGGTGGGGGGAATCTAGTTTTTCTGTTTGAAATTATAAAATTCTAACCTTCACTCTCTGTAAATGTCTGTCCCTCCTTTCCTGTTCCTAGGTCTATTTCTGGAAGTCCTTCTAGCCAAATATTTTGATGTAAAGACATTATCCATTTTGAGAAAGATTTGGTTTTATCTGGGGTCACTCTGCCTGTGTTTGATATTAAAATGGGCTTTTAAATTAAAATCACAGTAGAGAGAATATTTACGTGCATGTGCGCACGCGCACACACACACACACACACACACACACACACACACACACACACACACTCATTTATATTACCTGTCTTTTAAATTCTTCTTCATACTCTGTCTCTCTGATGTATAGTGGTGGCAGTTATTTGGGGAGTAATTTCAGGGGTATGTGAAGAGTGGAAGCCACAGGCTGAACCCTGGAGGGAGAAGTGGGGGGCAGGGAGGCTTCAGGGAGAGGCTTTTGATGGTGGCCCCAGAGTTTCCTTACGTCCCTTTGGCAGAGATGGGGATAATTCTAGATTAGGAGTTTACAAAGAAAAAATGGTGAGGTTTCCAACTCGGGTGCCATCTGCGGCTGCCTTCCCAGTCATCACTGTGCGGATTCTCTTCCTACAGCTCACTTTAGCCCCTCCCCATTCTCCTTAGCCTGGAACAGCATGTTGACTATTTTCTTTCTTCCTTATTTTCTTTTATCTTTTCTGGGAGAAAGGGGTGCATTGCCCAGGTCTGTCTGAAACTCACTCTGTAGCCAGACTGTCTTCAAACTCATGATCCTCCTGCCTCAGTCTTCTGAGTGCTGCAATAATAGAAGCATTACCATACCTGACTTCTGTTTTCTCTGTGTGTCTGTGTCTGTGCCTGTGCAGTGCATGGGTGTATACAAGCACCTCTGCATTTGAGTGCAAGTATTAAAGGCCAAAAGTTTGATTCTTTGTTTAAAGACAGTCTCTCATTGACCTGGAACTCAGTAGGTGGACTGGCTAGCAGGTGTGCCCCAGGGATCCTCCTGTCCCACCTCCCAAATGGGATCACAAGCTCAGGCCACCATAGCCAGATTCTTTACATGGTTCTGGGGATCAAACTTAGTTCCTTATGCCTACAAAGCAATGTTTCCTAACTGCTCCCTCTCCCCAGTCACTTATCTTTCCTTCCGATGGTCATAAGTAAATCAGCTCTAAGTCGAACAGGCCACTCGGGTAAGCAGTTGTGCCTAAGTTCTTTCTGCACCCTGCCTTAGCAGCAGCCAGAATAATTGGACATTATTTCTGTGTGTTTGTTAGTCTCACACCAACATGAGAGTGTTACAGTTTTAGTTTTGTTTCATGATCTTATTGTCAGTTTAAGCATTAATATCATCTGCTTTGAAAGACCCAGAAGACAAGCTTGGAGTTAATAGCCTTAAATTTCTCCAGGTCAGCCACATTTGAGTATTTGGTTTTCTGGATCTTTCTCTCCTCTTTGCTGTGTGTGGCATGTAGTATGCCATTAGAGTGGTAACATGCATGCCACAGAGGACAATATTATAGCTGCTTCTCTCCCTCCTTTATGTGGGTTCTGGAGATTGAATTCAGGTCCACAGCTTTTTTAGCACATACTTGTACCCACTGAGCCATCTTCTTGATTGTTTTTGTCGGCTTTGATCTCTGCTAGAGTTTAGAATTGTTTGACATCCAGGAGTTGCATAATCAATATGAACCAAATGATTCTTGAAGGACAGTATTAACACAGTCAGCTGCAACCTATGGGATGGGTCCTTTGCCTAGTGACACCACAGCCCAGAACAAGACTGCAAGAGATAAGATTCATCCACTAACTGGACAGTGTCCCCTGGAATGTGTGTCTTCTTAGGACTGCATTTCAAAAATCTGCTTCTATCTGCTCTTATACACAGGTTCATGTGGACAAGATGGATATGTTTAGAAACATGCCTGATATCCTCCACCATCTCACCACGGACCGAAACACCCAAATCCATGCCTGCCGCCACCCAAAGGTACTGAGAAACATCTGTCCTGTTCTTTGTGAGACCTGAGAGATTGAGATCAAGAAGGCAGCTCAGAAGTTCCGTTTTGGAACTCTTCATGATCCTAAGCTGCTAGCTGGAGGTTATGCAGTTACACATACCTATATTCCATGAGCACGCGCCTCATAATGAGGAACACACAGATTCTTAAATTTGTTACAGAAAATTGCTTCTTCTACATGAAGATGGAGATTTATTTGTAATTAAGTTAGTAATCTGTGCTAGTTATAATTTAAGCAAATATTAATTCTTTGAAAAATGCATGCAATCTATTTTGGTCATATTTGTCCCCTCTATTCTTCCCAGATCCACCCACTTCTCCCTGTTCATCCACCTGCGTGTACTCTGTTGTTTTTATTAGTTTTAATAACCCCTAGAGTTCAGTTTGTGCTGCCCATATTTTCCTGGGTGTGGGGCCATCCACTGGACACAGTTGACCTGCCAGAAGCCACACCCTTAAAGAAAACTGACTCCCGGTCTTCCGGAAGGCAGCAGCTGTCCACAGCTCCTCAGGAGTAGGGTCTGCTCAGGAACTTTCCCACTCTGTGTTAAAATGCTGACTGGGCTCATGTGTGCAGTAGTTCTGTCATGGCTAGAAGACAGTTTGGCTTCTGTCCCTATAACCTCTGGCTCTTACTGTCTCTCTGTGCCCACTTCCACAATGGCCCCTGAGCTTCAGGGGTGGCAATGTGTTAGAGACGTCTCGTGGCTGGGCACCACCCATACACTTACTCCCTGAATTTCGGCCAGCTGTGAGTTTTGTGTCAGCGACCGTCCACTGCACAAAGAAACTTCTCTGATGAGGTCTGAGAGCCGCACTGGTCTGGATAGAGAGATGCTAGTGTGGGGCCAGGGCGATACTGTGTCGAGCTCATCATTTAGTAAACATGATCACAGTGTATTGCTACTTGTTTCTGATACTTAAGACAGGTGTATGCTTGAAAACTATAATTTTCTTCTACTCACTTAAATATCTAGGTATAACCTCCTTCCAACTCTGAAGGCGATACCATAGTGGTGTAAGCCCAAGGAAGTGCCTCAGGTGTCTTTGCTGCTCACTGTCAATTTTTCTTTGTAATTCTACTGTGAACCAAGTTGCCAGTGCCAGGCTTCCATTTTGAGTTTGCCTTTGACATTTGTTTTCCTTTGATAATACGTCTTTTTCCCTATACTTTCCTATGTCTATAAAATATATATTTTTTTAAGAAATAAATCTTTATTTATTATGTACACAGTGGTCTGTCTGCATGTATGCTTGGATGCCAGAAGAGGGCAGCAGATCTCAATATAGATGGCTGTGAGCCATCATATGGTTGCTGGGAATTGAACTCAGGACCCCTGGAAGAAAAGCCTCTGAGCCATCTCTCCAACCCTATACAATATATTTTTAATTACATTTGCTCTTCATATTCTCTGTTCTTCTCCTCCCCCCTGATTTCCATCCTCTTCCCAGCTAATGTCTTTTTTTGTTTGTTTGTTTGTTTTTTTTTGTTTTGTTTTGTTTTTTTGGCTTTTCGAGACATGGTTTCTCTGTGTAGCAGCCCTAGCTATCCTGGAACTAACTCTTGTAGATCAGCCTGATCTTGAACTCACAGAGATCTACCTGCTTCTGCCTCCCGAGTGCTGGGATTAAAGGCAAGCACCACCACTGCCCGGCTCCCAGCTACTGTCTTTGACATTTAATTAAGACAACTGAGCCACGTGGTGGTGGCACATGCCTTTAATCTCAGCACTCGGGAGGCAGAGGCAGGTGGATCTCTGTGAGTTTGAGGCCAGCCTGGTTTACAGAGCGAGTTCCAGGACTGACTCCATAGCTACTGAGAAATTCTATCTTGGAAAACCAAAAAAAAAAAAAAAAAAAAAAAAATTGAATTAGTTACCTTCGAATACAATTATGTGCCTGGTCACAATTTTCCCCTAAAATTTGAGCTATCTGAGCACAGAACCCTCAGCAACATGCATTTATATATGTAGAACACTGTTGCAGAACATAGTAGCACTGCTCCATGTGCCCAAATCCTTAAGAACAGTGCATGAAAATACATTTTCTCATCAACAACATGTAATGTTCTATTAGAAACCTTTGCAAGAGAAGTGCACATTAGTAAGGCTGGAGAGACAACTCCGTGCCTAAGAGCTCCTACTGCTCTTTCAGAGGACCCAAGATTGGTTCCCAGCTCACAACTGCCTGTAAATTCAACTCCAGAGATCCTAATGCCCTCTTTTGGCTTCCTTGGGCACCCCCACACATATATGTATACATATGCACACACACATACAGACAAATAAAAAGAATTTTTTTCAGTAAGAGAGCTGGCGATAGATAGGCTACACAGTCTAACTCATAACTATAACTGGCGATGGGTAGGCTGCATAGTCTAACTCTCGTCATTTATTTAATCATACGCAGCTACCCATCCAGTAGACTCTTGGACGGCTAAAAGAATGTAGATAATAAACTGGAGGTCTCACGCTGTGCACTGATTCGGGCTGTTGTAGCATAGACTAGGCTCAAATCTTACTGCTTGTTTCCCAAGTCATCATATGCCACCTACCCAGGCCAAAGAGTAACTTGCTTTTGATTTTCTTGAGAGTCTTCACTGTAGATAGGGCTAGGCTACTGGAGTCCAGGCTGGGTTCAAACTCATGATTTTCCAGGAATGTGGCACCTCACTAAGCCAGGGAGTTCTCTTGATACAAACCTACTTTCCAGCATTATTGGAGCACCCAGGCCAGGTGTTTGGAGAAGATTTTTCAGTTTGGAATAACCTGCTTCCTTCCTTGCATCTTCATTTTTTTTCATATCCAAAAACTCACCTGCAATTGCTTTTGAATACCAGCCTACAATAGCTTTGTTGAAAATATGTAGCTAGAATTTAAAACAAATGTGTCTTTGTTTTGTTTTCAGGCAGAAGAGTATTTTCAATGGAATAAATTACCCTGTGGGATTACTTCCAAAAACAAAACTGCGCTCCATACCATCAGCATCAAACCATCTACCATGTGGTTTGGAGAGAGAACCAGAAAAACCAACGTGATAGTGAGGTAAGCGACCGATGGCCTGGTCTTCGGAAACCCAGAGGTGAAGTGTTGTGTTTAATGTAGTTTAAACTCAGATCAGCATGAGTCCAGAGAGAGGATGTTGTAGGAACTATGTTTTTCATTTAAACATTATTTAAAACGAAGGGATCTTTCTTTCAAACCATAGCAGTACATTTGCTCATATATCCAGGGACTTCCTCTTTGAGAGACAAGATGGTTAAACTCTGAAGGCATCTGAGGGCTTTGCTGTGCATCACAGACTGGTATTGGAAAGGATAGAAGCACCGGTACAGAAGAGGCACCTCCACAATGGCCCCAGTACCTTAGTAACACCTCCTTGATTTGGGCTATTTAGAATGTCTACAGAAGGTTTCCATGTCTAAAGAAGTTGCCTCCTGTCCCAAGAAGCAGTTCCTCACATCCAATCCACGTGGCTTCACACCCAAACAGCCTAAGCTTCACACAAAACTACAGCACCACTTAGTTTTGCTAAGTGTCCTTTTGTGTTCTGCTTTTCCCTAGGACAGGAGAGAGCTCATACAGAGCGTGCTTTTCTTTTCACTCTTCCTACAGTGAGGTAAGAGGATCCATCAGCTCCTACTGCTGACGGCAGCCTTTGTGGTTGATCACCATGGGGCAGGGTACATGTCTGTGGGGTGTATATATATATGTGCGTATGTGGGGGAAGGGTTGAGTGTAGATGTGTATGTGGGTGGAGGCCAGAGGACAGCTTCAGGTGTCATCCTCAGGAAGGCCATCATATTCTTCTGCACCAAGGTCTCTCATTGGCGTGGAGTTCAGCAATTAGGCGGGGCTGTGTGGCTGTTCGCAGGGGTCCTCCCGTGCTTTCCTAGCACTGGAATTACAAGTGTGCGCCATTATACCCAGCATCTTTACATGGTTCTGGGCATCAAACTCAGACCCTCATACATGCAAGGTGGGCACTTTAGGGGGAAGTAATGGTTTTTATGTGCATGCCTCCCTAAAGGTATAAAAAAAGTTGTTTGTGCAAAGTGCCTAAAGAATAGGTGTCCTTTAGGTTAGAGTAGCCATTTTCATAGTTACTGGAAATCCTTGAGGCTCTGTGTCCTCATTTGGCCCTTTGAATTAGAGTTAGATGCTCATTGCTTTGGGCCCTGGTCATCCATTTTGGAAAGAGGGGATCCAAGTCTTTGTATTGTCATCACCAACTCTGTCCTGTATAATGGCAGTGGATGTTTCACCGGGTACCAGGTACTGGCCAATGGGTACTGGAGCCAGCATTTTACAGGTGTCATCTTCTTTATTCTGTAGATGAAGAATCTGAGCCTCAGACTTACGTAGACTGAGATCACAGCTCACCAAGATCTAATAAGTGAGGTTTGCCTGGTAAAACTCTTAAGAGGAATAGTGACAGAATTCTTCTGTTTTGCATTCTGAAGATGGCAAAAAAAAAAAAACCAACATACTTGTGAATGTTTTAAACTCTAATTGTTTAGAATTGGTATGAAAGGACTTTGTATGTTCATACACACACAAAGGGTCTTGGGGTCTTGGGCCTGAACACTTCCTCCCAGCTGTATGTCTCAGTCAGAGTACATGCAGCCTGCACTGGCTAGCAGCTTTGCTCAGGAAGCCTTCTGCTTCAGTCTTGTGTGTGCTCCCTGTTCACATCCACCTATGTGTGAACAGCTTTCAGACATCTTAACATCCAGTGTTTTAGACTTTATGGTAAGGTATAACTGGAGGTTTCTTGTCCTGCCTGGTCCCGCAGCCACTTTTACAATAATCACTCAGGGACTTAATATTAGTTACATACAGTTTAGCTTGTTAGCTCAGGCTTATTATTAACTAGCTCTTAAAACTTAAAATAACCCATTTCTATTAATTTACATTTTACCACGAAGCTTGTGGCTTGTCATCTCACAGCTTGCTTCCCTGGTGGCTGCTGGCATCTCCCAGACTCTGCCTTCTTTCCCCCTCTATCTCTGCTTGGATTTCCCACCTAGCTCTATTCTGCCCTGCCATAGGCCAAAGCAGCTTCTTTATTAACCAATGGTAATAAAACATATTCCCAGCATACAGAGGGGTATTCCACATCAGTAAGGGGTCCTTTCTCTGGCACTAGAGAAATGTGCACAGAGGCAGGTTGTCCTAAGTTGGCTGCTAGGAGAGACCTACAGGCCTTGGGCCACCAGTGATCACTACTGGACCCAGTCTCACTCTGGACTCCTTAAGTGCTCTTGTATTCAGGCTTGACTGCATTGCTTACTTTAGTAACTGCAAACTAAGATGTAATGAGTTTGGTGTCTTCCCAAGGTGGTAACCACTGCGTGGTATTTGATTCCATAAGAATAGGCATCAGAGCAAATCAAGTAATCTCCAAGATGCAGTTGCTCTGGTAATGACTATTTATACATGGAAAAAGGTACAGTTACAAGACCTTCTTTTCTTGTAGCTATTATGGTCAATATTCAGCTGTATTCTAACTCACATGGAAGAGGGTTTGCCAAATGTGTAGGCAACTGGCCTTGGACAAAAAATGAATGTCGAATTTTAAAAAGATACCATTTTTAGATTCCATTAATTAGGAACTCAAGCTCTTTCTGTGGAGCAGAAACCTGAACAAAGTTCAAATGTGCAAGTTCCCAGACCCCCACATAGCGCAGCACAGGGAGCATTTAGGAGAATGAGGCCAAGGCATCGCCAGTGCATGTGTCTTTTGTTTGGCAGGTCCCTCAGTAGTCCCCACATGCAGCCAGCACTGAAGCAGGGTCACAAGGAAGTTCTGCTGCCCTTTTCTGTACCTCTCTTTTCTGACACCCTCATTTTTTTCTTTTTTTATTAATATTTTAGTTAGCATATAAAATAATGAATTCTATAACATTTTCATACAAATATATCTTCATACTTTGTTCATTTTTGCCCACCATTATCCTCCCTTGTCCCTCCTCTCCCTCTCACTGGTCTCCTTCCTCTCCTGAAACAGTCCCCTATCTGTTTCCATTATGTATTGTTAGACCTAGTTCCCACAAATGAGAGAAAACAGACTAGACTATCTCTTTCTCTCCTGATAGTCCCCGCCCCACAGTTACTCTCCCGCTTTCCTGTCACGTATCTGTACATGTACCATGTATGTGTGTATCCACATGATACAAAATGTGCTATTTGCCTGAGTTCGCTTATTTTGCCTAACACAATGATCTCTATTTTTTATCCATTTTCCTGCAAATGACGTAGTTTGTTCCTTATGGCTGGACACAACTCCATTGTGTCTGTATGTCCCCTCTTCATTTATTCCCATGGAGAGGCCTCAACTGGTTCTGTATACTAGGAACTGGGAATAGACTGGCACCTCAATTTCCCATCAGAGATAGTTGATGCATTTTATATTCCTTCTAGATTAAAGATTTTTTGAGCTACATCTGTCCAGTGAATGCATATCCAAATGTCATTCCAGTAGGCCTCACCGTGGATAAGGTCATGGACGTGTGAGTAGTTTGTTTGTGGGACTTGTGTGCTGTTGGTGGCTCTGGCTGGGAGGCATGGGAGTGCTATGCTTGAAGATCGACCTGAGACTGATGAAGACATACAGCACTAGGCTTAGAGAGACAGGTGGGAAACAGGCTCCAGGCTATGGAGAAGTCTAGGTGGTGAGCCACCACTGCACAGGGTTTTAAAAGGAACAGGTACCTGGGAGGAGGGGAATATAAACTGAGGTGGAGGTCTCTGACCTGTAGGGATTGAATGTGTCTAGGAGCTTGATATGCTAATAAGCACCACAGGTGTATGTTAATGGAAGAGCCAGCCAGTCCCTTGTGCCAGATATAAGGACAAGGCTTCCTTTTAGCAGGTACAAGCTACCTTCTCAAGTCCCCGAGAGGATGCTGTTTTTTGTCCAAATGCCAGACTTTGGGAAAAAGAGATTTCTTGGGACCAGACTGGTGGGAGGCTGTCAAGGACAAAAATCACAGGGCAGCATGAGGAATAAGAGCTAGGCTGAGAAAGAAAGATACATGTTCTGACAGCGGGAGGAGGGGAAGTGGAAGTTACTAGTGACCAATTTTTTTTATGATCACAAGTTATATGCTTTATTAGAAGCCCACATGTAATTAAACATTTTATTTTGTATTAATTTCCCAATTGTAACATCTTCACTCCAAAGCAATGATTCTTTGATTATTTAATTTCATTTTACATTCCATCCATAGTTCTCCCCCTCCACCCCTCCTCCCAACATGTATGGGCTCCCATGGGAAGTCAACAAAAGTCTGGCACATTAAGTTGGGGCATCCCACCATAGGGAATGGGCTCCAATAGGCTAACTCATAAACCAGGGATAGATCCTGGTCCTTCTGCCAGGTGCCCTACAGATAGTCCAAGCTTCACCACTGTCTCCCACACATGGAGGGCATAGTTCAGTCCCATGGAGGCTCCACAGCTGTCAGCCTAGAGTTCCTGAATTTCCACAAACTTGGTTCAGCTGCCTCTATAGATGTCTCCATCATGATCTTGACCTCCCTAGCTCACATATTCTCTTCCCTCTCGTCAATTGGATTCCTGGTGCTTGGTTGTGGATCTCTGCATCTGGTTCCGCCAGTTGCTGGATGAAGGCTCTGTGATGATAGTTGGGGTATTCACCAATCTGATTACAGGGAAGGCCAGTTTGGGCTCTCTCCACTGTCTTAGCTGTGGTCATCCTTGTGGATTCTTGGGAATTTCCCTAGCACCAGGTTTCTCCCCAACCCCACACTGGTTCCCTCTATCAAGACCTCTCTTTCACTGCTCTTCCACTCCATCCCTACCCACTTTGACTATCATTCCCTCATGTTCTCATCTCCCATCCCTTCCCCTTTACCGTCCCTCCTTGCCCCCAGTTTACCCAGGAAATCTCATCTAATTCCCCTTCCCTGGGAGATCCATGTGTCCCTCTTAGGGTCTTCCTTGTTACCTAGCTTCTGTGGAGCTGTGGATTGTAGTCTGGTTTTCCTTTGCTTTACATATAATATCTACTTATGAGTGGCCAATTCTTTTTTATTGTTTTTATTGAGCTATACATTTTTCTCCACCCCCTTCCCTTCCTCCCCTATCTCCCTCTACCCTCCCTGAGTGGCCAATTCTTAAGATGTAAAATGGTAAGCTGGAGAGATGGCTCAGCGGTTAAGAGCTCTCCAGAGGACCTGAGTGTGGTTCCCAGCCCCCACATCCAAAGGTGTACAACTAGCTCTAATTCCAGTCTCAGCGGACACAATGCCCTTTCTGGCCTCCATGGAACATATCCACCTCAAACGTGATGGACACATGAATACAGAAATAAAAACAAAATCTTTTTAAAGTGACCTAGTGCAGGGACTAGATTATCTTGGTAATAAGGTTATCTGTGCCAGCTCACACCATTTTTAGTAGACTCGTGAGTTAGAAGCCAGAAAGCATGGTAGCGTAAAGAAAGCAACATGCTGGCTAGCAAGGCAAGAGTTAAGAACTTAATCCTGATCGCTGAGATTTAAGATTGTTTTGTAGACTTAAATGGGAATATACTTAGAATCATTTGGAGTGCTTGTTATCCTATCTTGTGCTCCTAGCTTGCATTTCTACTGGGCAATCTGTGCAGGTAGGTGGGTGGAGAATGACCTTCACTTGGTAAAAGTTACCCAAAGAGAATGCATGAAATGGCTTCAGAGAGAAGCAGTACTAAAAATGGTGTGAGCTGGCACAGATAACCTTATTACCAAGATAATCTAGTCCCTGCACTAGGTCACTTTAAAAAGATTTTTTTATTTCTGTATTCATGTGTCCATCACGTTTGAGGTGGATATGTTCCATGGAGGCCAGAAATGGGACTGAGCCAAGGAATATCACAGACATGAGAACATAGATGACAAATAGAAGTCTGGCTGTAGTCAGGTTGGGAGCTTCATGGTTGCCACCATCTGCCATGTTGGCTCTGATCCTCAAGGCTTCTAGCAAGCTGGCAGAAGAAAAGTAGGTAGTATAGCCCTCAGTGAGGGTGAACCCCCGCAGATCTTAATTCTGTGTCCTGGCTTTCAGCCTGTAGCTCTGGAATCAGATCAACTTTGTGGGATCCTTGCAAGAGGTAAATAAATGCCATTAAACAGAGAAGAAGCACCTCTCCTAGGCTCTCTGGATGCTAAGTGTCAATGGGTGACTTAATCCTGTCTTGGTATAGAGCCCTTTCCTGCACTTTAAGAGCAAAGATTCAAGTTTGGCTTTAATCTGCTAAGACAGTTCCCTCTGTACATGATTGGTACCTACTAACATTGTCTGTAAGTGCTTCCATTGGCCACTTTATTAAGTTGTAGAATCTTTATTAAACATTACCTTTATCTCCCACAAATGCTCACATGATCGCCCTATGGCTTTGTTCTAATCTCTGTAAGTGATGTTTATGCTTCAGCAACTTTCCCAAAAGGAAAAGTCAAATATTCTGATTTATGTCAGTTTAAAGCCTCTGTGCCGATCTTCCCGAAGTGCGGAGCCAAAGTACAAACCACTTGGAAAACTGAAGAGAACCAGAACAATCTATGTAGACTCAGGTAAGAATGGTTCTGGTCTTCCCAAAATGCACCCTGTGACAGGATGGCTGTGTTGTCACCCTAGAGCATTTTGCTAAGATGCTAAAGAGACTTAGCTTCCTTTGATTTTGATCAGACCGAGCAGGGGTGTTACACACAGTTCTCCATTCAGTCTACCTTCTTATACTGCTATTTCGTTTTGTAATTAAGAACATAGATAAGTTCTGACTAGAAATGAGCAAACTTCAGATTCTGAGCAAAACCTTGTTGGCTTATAGCAGCCACATTTGGTGGTTACTTCAGGTTTCCATCTTTTGGTAGAATGCCAGAAGTGAGCTCTCACTGGAGAAGGATGCTGTGTATTGAACACTTCTATAGGTCAAGTCTTCATCTTCTACACGCTACAGCTAGATATGTAAACAAACTTCCAAGTGATGTCAGTCTGACTTTGCCAAAGAGAACACTGGAATTTAGACAATTTAGAAAATCCCCCAAAGTCTAGCAGGAAGTGATAGGGCTAGGATTTGAACTCAGGTCTGTTTTCCATTTTAGGGTCTATATTTCTACTCATTTAGAATCTAATTTTAAGTTACTTTTGCTATTTTGTTTATGTATATATGAGTTTTGCTCCCAGGTGTGTCTGTGCACATGTGTAGCTGGTGCCCTCCAAAGTCAGAAGGCATTGGCCTTGGAACTAAAGGATGATGTATTTTATAAACAATATGCATATTTTAGTCTATGCATGTCACTGGTTTTATTGAGTAGTTTTTAAAATATGATCATCACTTCCCCTCCTTTTTCTTCCTTTTCCTTCCTCCAGCCCTTTCCACGTCCCTCTTCAAGTTGATAACCTCTTTTATTATTACGCATACACACATGTATATATGTATATGCACAAACAGAGAAATACGTGCTGGTTTTTGTTGTTTGTATATATGGTATCAGGGCTGATAACATTGCATTAGATGACTCATAAGGGGGCTCATCCCTGGAGAAGCTAATTCTCCTCCAAGCAGTCATTAGTTGCCTGTAGTTACTTTGTCTAGGGGTGTAACCCTGGAAAATTTCACCCTTCCACATTAATGTGTCAACTGATATTGTCATTATTCGACTTTCACAAGAGACTTCTTGGTATTTTGACTCATTTCCAGTCTGTCGCCTCTTCCACAATCTTCCCTCAGCCATAGATGCGGGAGCTATGATGTAGATGATCTGTTGGAGCTGTGCTCTTCATGATCCATTGATTTCTGCATTGCGTCCAGTTGTAGTTTTCTGTGATGACCCCATTGGCTGTAAAGAGAGGCTTATCTGCTCAGGGGTGGTAGCTGCAGCTATCAGGAAAGGTGGCACAGACAAAGAGCTCAAGGGCAGAAGGCGTAGAATTAGATTTGTGGGCTTATAGATCATTTTCTGTAAGTTTGCTGACCAGGCCTTTGTATCCCTTAGTTCTTAAAATGTTCCATGGATTGTCCACACACAGGAGTATTAAATCAGCATCCACGTTAGTTGGCTCACAACTGCCTCTAACTCCAGCTCCAGGGATCTAACACTGCTGACGTTCTCAGGCACGTCATTCATGGGCACATACTCATAAACAGATACACATACATATAATTGAAAACAAAATCCTTTAAGAAAAAAAAGGTCACCCTGTGAGTCAAGTGGTTCCTCAAGTTTGAGAAGTACTGACCTATATTCTCAACAGATAGCACCTTTTATTATCTCTTTGCAGACTGGCACCTGTGTTTATACAATTCCAAGATTTGAAACAGGTAAATGGTACAGCTTCAACTCTCACTGAAGTGAAAAGTCTCATTCCCTTGTTCCCTACATGTCTGTTTTGTTTGTTTCAGAGGAGGAAGATGATCTCTTTGATGACCCTCTACCAATACCGTTAAGGCACAAAGTTCCGTACCAGATAACTCTTCATCCTGAGATATTTTCAATGAAGGCATTGCCACAAGACCAGCCTGAACTGAGACAAAGCCCTGGATGCTACAAAGCAGATAGTATGCAGAAGGTTTCTCTGGCCAACTTCATAGACTGTGAAGAATCTAACAGCGACACTGAAGAAGAGTTAGAAACCCCACCTTCACTGCAGGGAGGTCTGGGCCCTGTGACAGTCCCCCAGCAAAATGCTGATGCAGACACACCACAGTGGGAAGTGTTCTTCAAAAGAAGAGATGACGACACAGATGAATGTTTGGAAAATTTACCTTCCTCCATAGAGACAGGGGAATCTCAGTCACCAAGGCTTCTCACAGACTCTGATGGAGAATCCACTCACATCTCTTCCCAGAATTCATCTCAGTCAACACACATAACAGATCAAGGAAGTCAAGGCTGGGACAGCCAGGGTGATACTGTTTTGTTATCTTCCCAAGAGAGAAGTGCTGGGGATAGAACATCTTTGAACAGAGATGCCTACACACCAAAAAGCAGAGAGAATATTTCCGCCTCTCAAATGGAACAGAATGCACATGGTCCACAGGATTCTTACTGTGATTTGAAAAGCAGAGATGAAGAAGTAAATGGAGTTCCTCACATTGGAGAACCAGATACTGTGAGTGGCAAGAAATCCCCACCTGAGGAGAAAACATTACTAACCAGCACACATGCGGATTCACAGAGCTCTTCCGATTTTGAAATCCCCTCAACTCCAGAGGCTGAGCTTCCTAAACCAGAGCATTTACAGTATTTATATGGAAAACTGGCAACAGGTGAGAGTATAGTTGTGGAAAAAAGAAAATGCTCACTCTTAGATACTTAAGAATTAAAACCCTAATTCTAGCAAGGATGTCCAATCTTTTGATGCTGCAACACAATGTCATACACAAATTTCTGGGCTACACTCATAGCTGTGGATGTATATGGCCCGCAGGTTAGACACACCTGTTAGAGCAACCACTAAAAAACTTACACAAAGTGATACATTGGTATAATAATGGATCAAAATGGAATACTAAAGTATGCTCAAATGACAGGATCAAAACCAGTGTTGCATGAGATTGTAGAACTAAATCTAAACACATTAATCCTCACAATAAATGCCAATGATATAAAGAGATTCATAAAAACACAGACTCAGGGAAAAACATAAGTCAACTATGCTGTTTACAGAAAGTGCAATTCAAGTGATGTAAAGTTAAAAGGACAATGTAAATATGTTCAAGAAAGCCAGAGAGACTATAATAAGAGCAGATACTATCCTAGACAAAATGTCTAACTCACCAAGACAATAGAATGGTAGAGCTCTTGTCAAGCATATAGGAAGTCCTAGGTTTAATCACCAGTACTGCCCTCCAGAAAAGAGATCAGATAATACACAAATACAAATATTTTAACATGCTTCTCTTAGAGAAAATGGTATATATACAGAAAATCAGCATACAAAATACAAAAACTGACCATCACCAGATAACTAGATCTGATAAACTTTTACTTCACAGCAGAATACATCTCTTCAAGTATATGCAGACCATTCTACCAAGATACACTGTATCTTAAATCATGACAAGCAGTCTAGAAGAAAAGGCGGCCCTATTAAACTGATAGCATGGAGCAAGAACAAGCCCAAAAAGATATTATATCATATAATGACCCTCGAGGGCAGGGCTGGAGAGATGGCACAGCAAAACAGTTGCTATTTTGTAAGAGGATCCAGGTTTGATTTCCAACACCTACATGGTGCTCAAAATTGTAACTCTATTCTGGAGGATCCAGGCACACATGTGGTATGTGTACATACAGGCAGGCAAAACACACATAAAATAAAAATCTTACATATCACCAGTGGGCTAAGCAAGGCTGTGTTCTAACTGTTCTGGAGGCTGAGACAGGAGGGACTTAAGTTAGAGGTCAAGCCTGGGCAACTTAGCAAGAATTGTTTTAGCAAATACAAAGGTCACCAATACAATGGTACAACTGAAACTACAACAATTACAATGTAAAGGAAAATACTTAGAATGGCTAACATATGTGAATTGTGAAATTGCCTTAAAGTACAATGCTTTTGTATCAATGTATATGAATTTAATAAAGCTTTATAAACATCTTCATAAGTACTTTACTATGCTGACATTTTACAAGTAAAGGAAAAAGATATATATAGATATACCACTTAAAATAAGTTTAAATGGAGTCTCACAATGTGCAGATTAAACTGAATGTCACAGATCATCACTGTGCTACATGGCAATTAGATCAGGAATTACTAGACCCAACCTAGTGGGTAAATGACTTAGAATATATATATTCTAACTCATATATATATATATATATATATATATAACTATTCATTTGAATATATTCACTAATACTCAAAACTTTATTTTTGTTTTGTTTTTTAACTGAGCCATAAATCTCAGCCCAATATTTGGGCTGATCCAAAGTAAGCATTCAAAACATGCCCACAAACATTGTTCTGAATGTATCTCTAATATTTTATAACTGTAATGTTCATGTTTTAGGTCTTAAGCCTGGTACAAACACTGGCTAAAGGAGTTAGAGAGCTAAGAACAATAGAGTAGATTTAGGTCAATATACATGATCAGTTTTTACAGCTTATGTTTTGAATACAGAATAACAATAGGAAACATTTATATATAGTGTTTATTCTGTGATAAAACTACTTTATAAAGCTTTAATCTGTGAAGCCACACTTTGAGGTAGACATGAGACTAAGGCACACAGATTAGTTCACATAGCTAGTAAGCAGCAAAGCCAGGACTCACTAGCAACAGGGGCTTCCAGTGTCCATGCTCTTGAGCACTATATGATGTTACATGATGAAACCTTATTACAAACAGCATCAAAACAGAATTGTAGTGGTGACTTCATTTTTCAAAGGTTTAAGAGTTTTAAAATGCCAAGATACATCAAAAAATCTAGTGGCTAGCCACATTGACTTTAGCGAAGAGTCAAATATGCAAGATACATTATCATAGTTAGCTTCAGCTGTCAACCTGAGAAACCTGGGGTCACCTAGGAAGAGGGAACCTCAATTAAGGAACTGTGCCCATCAAATTGGCCTGTGGTATGTGAGGATTTTCTTAACGGCTAACTGTGGGCAGTCCCATCCCTAGGCCAATGTGCCTGGGCTGTGTAGCTGAGTATGAGTCTGGGAGAAGCCAGGGAGCAGAGTTCAGTCTCTGTTGCTGCTTAGGCTCCTGTCAGGACTATTTCCAAGCTCCTGTGGCTGAAGCCACTATACACTCAGGACATGTGATTTGAAGGAACCAAGATGGAGCTGAACTGATGACCTTTATCACAGCCACAAAGTGTGTCTACGCACGCACATCTATTTTTAAATAAATAGCTATCACAAGGTGAAGGTATAAAGGGCTACAGCAGGAAGACAATGGAGGAATGGCGGGGGCAAGAAGGTAATGGAACAGTGAATAGAAGCACAGTACATTACACGTGTGAAACTTAGAATGAAACTTCTGTGTACTTGTTTTGTCTTTTTTTAAAGGTAAAAATCTTAAACTGGGCATGGTGGCACATGCCTGTAATCTCAGCACTAGGAGGTAGAGGAAGGCGAGGAATAGTTCAAGATAATCTCCAGCTATACAGAAAATTCAGGGCTAACCTGAGCCACATGATACCCTACCTCAAGACCTACTCCCAACCCACAAAATCAGGACCCATTAAATTTCTATTAGTAAGGATAAAACAAAGCCACATGTTTATTAAACATAATCCTTTCCCCTTTGTCCTCTCTTTTCTTTTAACCTGAATGTAAATAAGGCCAAATATCTAGACAATCAAAACACTGAATTTTTTTTAAAAAATCTGATCTTTAAACCTGAGAATACTTCAAAGTGAGTTTGGCCATCCAGGGAGAAGAAAACCACACCTAGAATGCTTTTAAGATTCTCAAAGAAAAACAAAAGAAATGCAATTTAAATATATATATATATATTTTCTTGACACATTCTGAAAATTCTGGGTAGCAAACACAGAATGAGATCTCATATATGCAAACAGTGTATCCTATGTATTTTGAACAAGTAGCCTTGTGAAGGCAATATGCTGAACAACATTGTAGCTTCTCCCAAAACAGGTTAAGAGAAGATAAAGGGAGTGCTGAATTCCTGGATTCAGTTCATTTTACTTGAGCTTATTTTAGCCTATTCAAACCCAGAGCAGTGAGCTTAGGTAAATCTTAATCAGGACGCTGAAAGGATTATTTGCTGCCATTTCTTTCTTGGTCTTCACACTGGACACCATGATTAGAACTCCCAGACCCAGAAAGATGAAAGTAAGTTTTTTCTTTATTGTCTTTTATACATGGGAAAATCCCATCTAATCCCCACAGGTTAATAAAAGCTCAATAAGACATAACTTTGGCCAAACTTAGTTTTATCCATTTAAAAATTCTTGTATAAAACAATATCTGTTCAAATATAGGTTACTTTTCAAGGACATACAGAAAATGCAAAAATAATTAAATTTAGTGGAAAGGAAATGTTAAAACTGCCTGGCAGTGACAGTACTGTGATGAGAATTACACTGCCATTAGGGACAAGTGCTCTCCGAGGCTGTTGCTCTCCTGTTCAGATGGGAGCTACTCAGTGCGACCTTGGTTCATGCTGTGCCTCACCTTGTGCTCACTCACCCTGCCTGGCACTCCCAACGGGTCCTCTTAGCCAACTGTTATGTCCTTGCAAAGAAGCATAATGGCCAGCCACTATGGACTTCTAGAGAAGGTGATTAGAGATTTTTCTTCAGCAGGATTAAAAATCTAAGAATTTCAGGTTCAGACATACAGTCTTTGTAATGGTCTCTATTGCTTCAGAATGAGATCAAGCTAAAAGAATATCTTTCACATTTCTTTTTATACCTGAAATATATCATTAAGATGTCAATGTTTTAATGTAAAAGTAGAAAATACAGTAAAAAAAATTCAGTGTCACTTACTTGTCTCAAATACAAGATCAGTGAGTATTAAGCAGGAACAATATAGTAAAAAAATAAAATAAAATTTGTACATTTGCCTAAACTGAATTATCTGTTTGAGTCATGATAAAAGGTTTCATATCAACAGCCATTGCCTCATTGCTTTTCAGACACTAAAGGGGACACTTGCCTATTAAGAAGTACACAGTGATTTACAAATAGTTCACTTTCCATATTTAGTATGTAACCACCAAATATATTCTGTTTATGTGGCCGGCCACTGCAGTCCTCTTCAAAAGCAACAGTAATGTACTTTGCAAATATCTTGAGACACAAGTTGTACATTAACATACATATCATCTTGATAATAGAAATAATAAAAGAAAATACTTTTTCAGTTCTTAGAACAAAACACAATCATGTGCTCCATTTCCTGAAGTTTCAATTGAGGTAACCTCTGCAAGTCTCAGCCCCACATTTACATTCAGTTCTGACCCTTTTTTTGGCAGGGCTGTGGTCCATAGAATCTGAAGACAATTCTCCAGAACCTGAAAATACAGAGAGGGAAACATATTTTAGAATAGGGGCTTGAAAATGGCTCAGCAGGTAGAGTAGTCCATGCTCTTCTAGAGGACTGGGGTTTAGTTCCTAGCACCCACGTCGAGCAGCTCACTTCTGACTGAGACTCCAGCTCTAGGGGATCCCATGCCCCCTTCTGGGCACCCATATTCACATGAACACACACACAAATCTTTATTTTAAAAAAGATATTTTAGCTGGGCATGGTCGGGTATACTTTTAATCCCAGCACTCAGGAGGCAGAGGCAGGTGGATCTGAGTTTGAGGCCAGCCTGGTCTACACAGTGAGTTCCAAATTAGCCAGGGCTGTATAGTGAGACCCAGTCTCAACCAAAAAAGATACTTTAGAATAGACTTTCAATCTACTGTTTCGTTTGGTTTTGGTTTTTTGTGATAGGGTTTCTTTGTGTAACCCTGGCTTTCCTGAAGCTAGCAATGGTGATTACTTTCTCAAGGCACTGGTTAACTTTCAAGGAAATAGCTTTGTACTTGTGTGAACGTCCTGAGACAATTTTGTTCTGAGTTGTTTTGAAACAATGGGATAGGCTAATGTGACTTATCTGCCATGATGACATTTACTGCGAAAGTTCAATGTAAAAGGTGAACGATTTATACAATCTGAAGAGAAAGTCCAATGTACAATTATTCTTTTTATACACTATGAAAAGCACAGGCAGTGAGGCCAAGTAGGCACAGCATGTAAAGCACATTGTTCATAGAAAATATTCATAATCACAATATAGGCAATATAATTAAATACTTTAAGAAGCTATATTCAAGAAGGAAGTAATTCATATGTAATTGAAACCATACTTTCAATCTTGCTAATATTTATCTATTAGTAAAAATTCAAAAACTTTTTATTTTACTAATACTAATAGTATAGAGAAAAGATGTTGTAAATCAGCTTCCAAAATGGAAGTCCTAAGAAAAATCAGTCTGCAGTGACTAAGAGGACAGACCAAGTGCTAGCTTTAGTTGTCAGATGGGCTTTGGACCTTAAGATGACAGACACACACCAATTACTTTCATTTTTAAAGATTTTTAAATTAGTACAGAGTAATGTGTTCCATCTTCTCCACATATATTCATTTAGTGTGTCCTCCCCCTGCCCGATTTCTTTTACCTTCAATGTTAGTTTGGTTTGTGATCCAAAGGATTGCCTTCATTGTCATACTGAAACCAATACCAATGAAATTATTCTTGAAAACCATACCTTTCATTTGATAATCAAAAGTCAGCTCCTCTCCAGCTTTTATGGTTCTTGTGGAAAACAGTGCTATCCTGGGAAGCCGAGTATCAAGGTTATCGATGAAGACACTGAACACCTGAAGATTTGGGTCACACTGAAAGAAGAAAAGCTGCTGAAGTGAGGCTGGCTCCCCAGCACATGGTTGAGTCAGCCTCCCACGCGCCCACTGAGTCCTGCCAGCCACGCTGCTTCCCATCACATGCACACTCAAAATACACCTTTCATAGAGAAGAAGTTCTCAATCATAGAAAAAGGTAAAACAAATCAAGTATCCAGTATGTCACTTTTGTCTTAGCTTTTTTTTTTCTGGAGAATTTTAATCCATCTATAACGTGAACATTTTACTTGTAACTATTTCAATAATATGTGTGTATAGATACTTTAAATAACTATTTTAAAATAAAATCAGCACCATGGAACTCAAATTTTATATTACATAGTTTCATTGCTTAAACTTTTATTTGGACTTGTTCAGTATTTCGGGAACACTAAACTAGAGAATATGCAAGAAGAAAGATCTAGGGAGTCACAGCAAGAAATCTAAACTGGTGTTTACTCTTCCCCAAGTAGGAAGTGTGTGTGGTAGTGGAGCTGGTGTTTAATCTTCCCCAACTAGGAAGTGTGTGGTAGTGGAGCTGGCCTTCTGTGCTCAACCAACTACAGATTAGAAAAGTAATTATAGAAAAGAAAAATCGCATCATAGTCTTGTATATATACAGGCTAAGTGATTTTGTCCTCAGTCTGTGAACAATACAATTATTTACATTCTAATAGGCATTAGAAGTAATCTACAGATGATTTAATGCATAAGAGAGGATTATGAGTTATTATATATGTCTCAAATTTAACATAAGGAACTAATAAGGATTTTGGCACCTGCAGGGGGTCTCATGACTAATCCCCTGAGATACTGAGAATGGCTAAATCTCGAATTTGTCATTAAGAATAAATTATTTTAAACAAACATTTAAACAAATCAGGCAACCAAAAAGGAAGTCTAGACAGTCTCTTACATTTCACTGAGATTCACATACAATTCTTGGTAAGCAATCCACCAGACTTTTTTTGTTTTTGTTTTTGTTTTTCGAGACAGGGTTTCTCTGTGGCTTTGGAGCCTGTCCTGGAACTAGCTCTTGTAGACCAGGCTGGCCTCGAACTCAGAGATCCGCCTGCCTCTGCCTCCCAAGTGCTGGGATTAAAGGCGTGCTCCACCACTGCCCGGCCTCCACCAGACATTTTAACTTGGCCACATGTCATACTATCTAAGACATACTTCCTTTATTATCTGCCACATATATATAAAATGGCAAAAGTACTAACCTCACTGCGCTTATTGTCTGGTACTTAGAAGGTGCCCAATAATTATTATTGTCCTTAGTTTTGGAAACAAGTTTTATAAGGTAGAAGATTCTGGAATTGTGGTTCTAGGGGTCTGGCCAGATGGCTCAGCAATTAAGAGCACTCACTTGTTGCTCTTGCAGAGGACCTGAGTTCAGTTTTGAGCACCCCCCATTAGGCTTACAAACACCTGTAACTCCAGCTCCAGGGGGTCTGATGCCTGCCCCTCTGGCCTCCACAGACACCTATACACCGCGGGCGCGCCCGTGCGCACACACACACACAAATAAAATCTTAAAAAGAAAATAATGCAGATCTAACTTTTTAAAACATGAACTAAAAATTAAAGAATACTAATTTATAATTCAGGGAAATAATCCTAAATGCTTTAATGCAATGTTAACACACTGACATTCAAAACAAAACAACCCGTTACCTTAAACTGTATAGTAGTCCTTCCTTATCCTCAGTAGATGACTCAAACTACCAAACCCTATATTGCTAGGGTTTTGCCCTATACATATATACTCATAACTTTCAAACACAGTAAGAGATTAACAAATAACAAAAACGGAACAATTTTAAGTTATATGAATGTGTCTCTATGAAAATATCTTATTGTACTTTAGCCTTGTGGCTTAAAGGAAACACTTGGGCAAATCCGAATTGCTAACATTACTAATCTTGTGCTTCTGGGCAATTCCTGAGTAAAATAAGGTCACCTGAACACAAATAATACTATGACAACCCAGAGAGGTACTAAGTGACTGGGAGGTAGCACATACAATGTATACACACTGAACAAAGGGATGGGTCAAGTCTCCAGCAGAAGACTTCAGCTACTTATCAGAATAGCAAACAATTTAAAACTAAGAATGGATTATCTCTAGAATTCCCACTGGGTATTTCTGGACTACAGCTAACTAGGAAACTGAAAATATGGAGAATAAAATGTGGCTAAGGTAAAGGGTTACTGCACACTGTACAATTTAGTCGTATTAACTTCTGTAAGATAACTTTATTGAGTCTTCAAAACTTTTGCTTAACCCTCTTGCTTATTAATTGCCCTCTTCTGCTATGAAGTTATCTACCTACCCTATAAAGTTATTGGAAAGTTTAAATGAAGTGAGATATAAAGACTGGTAGAACATAGTAATTGGTAAACACCTCAATATGTATATTATATTAGAGCAATAATGTCCTGACTTAACAGAAGCCCTTATATTAAAATACTATGAATGGCAATATAAAAATGATTATCTTCCAGTTAAGGAGAAATCATCCAAACAGCACTAAATTGAACTATTTGTCTTACTGCTCCTTACACTATGATTCACAAAATGGGACACATTTCCATATCGCGCTGCATCCACTGTGAATTCATCAGATTCATAGTCCAGATCAAAAAGATAGGTGATTCCTTGGTTGTCATATAACTGTCCACGTTTCTCAGCCTCTTCACTTGTGATCACCTAAGGGGGGGGGAGAAACAACAGAACTGTAGTTTTATGTTTTTCTTTTTGTGACAGGCTCTCTCAAACTTCTGAACTCCAAAGATCTTTCTACCTCAGTTTCTTGCATAGCTGGGACTACAGGTGACACAGTACTCTGCAAAACTACAGAATATTATATAGCTACTGTGGAGCCAAAGAAACATTATTAAGCTACTAACATTGATACAAATATTTAAAAAGAAATTCAAGTGTCATCAAAACAAACATTCATATGAACTAAAAGCTAGATAGAAAAAAACAGTATAGAAATGAGGGAAAGTGATGGTATAAATGAAATCTGAGATAAGCTGAGATATGGTTCTGTACTACCTGCATTATAATCCGGCTGTGCAAGGAGCTGCCCACCCATGCTCGACAGGACAGAAGAACAAGGTTACCCTCACAAGAGTGTGCACTCTCAAAAGGCTCTACAGCCGTGGCTCTCAACCTTCCTGGTGCTGCGACCCTTTAATACAGTTCCTCATGCTGTGGTCACCCCAACCACAAAATTACTTTCATTGCTACTTGATAATTGTAATTTTGTTACAGCTAGGAACTATAATGTAAATATCTGCTTTGCGATCCCTTTAAAAGGCTCATTGGACCCCAAAGTGTTTTGACCTACAGGTTGAGAGCCAGTGTTCTATGAGGCATAGCAAATGGAAGCTGGTTATACAACAGGCCTTATGTTACACATGCAATGAGCCATTGGGAAAGCTTTGTTAAGCTTCAACTCAAAACCATGGCCTAGGGCTGGGGATGTAATTCAGCTTCCAGCACCAGGCACTGGCTAGGTTCCAATCATCCCTGTTACCATGGAATCTGTCACAGCTTGGTCAGTGTTCAGCTGAAGACACCAACACTAGCCAAAGTGATATATATTCTTAGCTAAAATTCTCTATGCCATCTTCATTGGTAGTAGTGGAGATAAGTCCTCTTTTATAAACTTGAAGATTAGGGGGCTAATATACTAAGGTGCTTAGCTGTGGCCCATGATGAGTACTGGTTTATACTTACGCATATGATAGTTATCAAAGGAAATATGCTAGTATTTGATCATTAGAGAATGGTCTGCAGTTCAGGGTAGTGTTTATTTTTATTATTTATTTATTATTATAATAAATGCTTTTATACATATTTGACAATACTAAAAATACTTTCTGCTCAGTAATGTCCTTCATACTGATACAAAACAGAAAAGAAATTTAATCATACTGGATCAAATAATGAAATAAATGTAACTTCAAAGTTTCAATGTCAGCATTTATGTAGGTAAGCCTGACTTTCTTCTTAAGACTTCTGTGTAAATATAGTTAAGTTTAAAAAATATGGGCGCCAGGTGGTGGTGGTGCACATCTTTAATCCCAGCACTCTGCACTCTGAAGGCAGAGGCAGGCGGATCTCTGAGTTCAGGCAGCCTGGTCTACAGAGCGAGTTCCAGACAGACAGGACTATACAGAGAAACCCTGTCTTGAAAAACTAAACTAAACATTTTATATATATATGTATGTATATAAAAATATGCTTCAGTCAGTGGTTATGAATGAATGCCAACTATTAACTTATTTTATTATCTATTTGCTCATATAAAAAGTTTTACATTTTTAACTATACCAGTTAACCTTTCTCCTAAACCTGAAAATTAATTTCTACATATCTGCAAATGATAACATCAAAACGTATCACGTATTTACATTAATAAGGTAGAAAGGTAACTTTTTGAAAGTATAAAGCTCATATCCATAGGAGAAATTTAATGTACCTCTCCAACATATTCCATGACAAAACTCATTCTTTTAATCTTCACAAGGGTTTTTACACCCCAGCCACAACCATTACTAGTTCTAAAGATGCACAGTGAATACTGTGTGCCTTTTTGTACAATCCTATTGGGACAGTCAGGTCCACATTGACACCTTGAGTTACATTCGTAGATGGGAGTGCCAGGTTTGATTTTAATTTGTTGGTTCTTATTATAAGCCAAAACGACTCCGGCCTCAACAGGACAACACTTTCCAAAGAAGCAGTCTGTACATGAACATCCAAAGGTAGCTTCATTGTTTATGGTGATTCCTGGAGCTGGCCTGTATTCGTTAATGTAGTAAAAGTCTAAGGGTGGGCCCTCCAAGTCAACAGTATTTTCAACAAATATCATCCCTTTGTGGTTCTTTCTTCTGTTGAGGTAATCTTGCCATCTCTGCAGAGCTATTCTTTGCTTGGCTTTCTTTACAATGTACTCAGCGACAGCAGGTGGCAAGGATTTCCTACTGTTTTTTGGAGTGATTGCCTTCCCTTTCTTTACCCGAGATAAGAAAGTATTCTTGTCACTGGAGAACTGCTGCAGCAGTTGTGGACACTTGAGGTTGCTCAAGGGCTCCCAAGTATTTGTAGACTCTGGCCATCCTTTCCATTTTACAAGGTAATATTCTACATCCTTAAAATAGAAAAGAAAATACAATTCAGATTATGACAGTCTCTACAGTGGCATTTCTCTTAATAATTCAAAATACATGAAGAGCCAAGTAAAGTATAAGTCAGATAAACAGAACTTTTGTATGCTATCTGAAACACACTGTTTAATGGGATGTAACATCTGACAAAAGACCAAAGCATCCTATCTAGAGAAAGATAAAGGCACTGAAACCTATGACTTTTACTAAATAATATTAGGTCAAACAAAAAATTATTTACGTTGATCATAGAAACAGGTGGTCCCAAAGCAAACATTAGGATAGTGGCTCATATGGCCAGCATAGTTACATGTATTCTCTAAGAGCTATAATAATGTTCACTGGACATGTGGGAATTTATATCCTCAATGTCATGGCCACACATCCCTTAGATGTTCTAAAGATAAGCTGGATAAAATAGTCACTGTTAGCCACATGTAGCTACTGAGAACCTGAAATGTGGCTATACTCAAATGATGTACTTTGTGCATAAATACTGCACTGAATTTCAAGAATGGGGGGTGCAAAATATCTTTACCGTTAAAAATGCCTGTAACGTTGAAATATTTTACAGATATTGAATTAAATTTATTACTGAAACCAATTACTACTTTGTATGTGGTTACCAAGAAATTAAAGTGGCACTGCAGTTCACATCATTGTTTCTACCAGCTATTAACACTGTAATGAATGCCGACCTCATTTAGAGAAGCCTATGTGCAGCTTAAGTAGGAGGCATGAAGGACAGCAAAGATCCACTCCTTATCACCTAGAATGTTATTGGCCACCATGGTTTCTGAAGTCTCTTTTACACACAGTGACTTGTTTCTTTCCTTAAGGTCTGCTGACACTGCTAAGGGCCTAATCTAAAGGCAGTTCATGTACAGTAATAGTAAATTCTAAAGTGATGTCTTTCAGTAATTTCTTTGTCTTAGAATAGCTAGCACATATACACAGACTCTAAGGTAAAGTAAGCTCAGAAATGCTCCTAAAATATCAAAGTGGGTGGGAGGCTGGAGAGATGGCTCACTGGTTAAGAGCACTGGCTCTTCTTCCAGAGGACCTGGGTTCAACTTTCAGCACCCACATGGCAATTCACAATGGCCTGTAACTCCAGTTCCAAGGGATCTGACATCCTCACACAAACATAGATATAGGCAAAACACTAATACACATAAAATTAAAAAATAAATAACTATGGTGATTAAACATTTGTTATTTTTAACTTTTTTACATGACATCTGATGTGGGATTTCTCTCTGTATGCTGTGAACATGTTTTATTACCACTAGTTAATAAAGAAGCTGCTTTGGCCAATGGTAGGGCAGAATATAGCCAGGTGGGAAATCAGAACAGAGATACAGAGAGTAGGTGGAGTCAAGGAGATGCCATGTAGCTGCAAAAGGAGGAGGACATTGAAACCTTATGGTAAACCACAGCATAATGGTGATACACAGATTAATATAAGTGGGTTAATTTAAGATATAAGAGCTAGGTAGGGCTGGGCGGTGGTGGCGCATGCCTTTAATCCCAGCACTCGGGAGGCAGAGGCAGACGGATCTCTGTGAGTTCGAGTCCAGCCTGGTCTACAAGAGCTAGTTCCATAAAGGGCTCCAAAGCTAGAGAAACCTGTCTTAAAAAACCAAAAAAAGAACTAGGTAGAAATACTTCTAAGTTGCTGGGCAAGCAGTATTGTAATAAATATAGTTTATATATGATTATTCAGGTCTGGGCAGTCAGGAAACAAAGGTAGTCTTCATTTTGAAAATGGCACCCAATGTGGGACGTGAATTGTAGTTGTATCAAAGAGTTCCACAATAGCCTGGAATGGAGTATAACAAAGGTTTATTTGGGGATAAGCTAACAGTAAGGGTAGTAATCCATAGTCCTCTGTGTGTGCTGGGAACTGGAACTGAATGCAGCAAAAAAAGGGGAATGGCGTATAACAAAGGTTTATTTGGGGATAAACTAACAGTAAGGGTAGTAATCCATAGTCCTCTGTGTGTGCTGGGAACTGGAACTGAATGCAGCAAAAAAAGGGCCACACATAGACCATGCCTAAAGTGGGCAGTATCTTAAATGCTATTGGTTGAGGGAGTTCCCACAACAAACATCTATTTGTGTATATGTATATATTTGTATGGGTACACATACATGTACCATAATACATGTGTGCAGAATGATGACAACATGCAAGAGTAGGTTCTCTACTTCCACCAAGTGGGTCCCAAGGATTAAATTCAGGTTGTCCAGCTTGATGGCAAGTGCCTCTACGCACTAAGCCATCTTGCTGTCCAGTGTTTTCTTAATTTGTGGATATTAAAAAAAGTATGAAAATATTAATATTTTATTTCTGGTTTGTAGTCTTTTATAAGCATATTTCATTTTTAAAATCTAAAAAATACTTCAATCTTTGAAAAATAAGATTACTTTATAAAAACCACTGACAAGGCAAATTTAATTCAATAACCTATAATTCAAAATTAAAGCCAAAAACCTTTTTGGCTTTTAGAATACCTCAGCTATATATGTGAAACAAACAAATAAAAAGGTAGTATGTGAAATAAATATTAATAGAAGTCAATTCAATTTTAAATGCCAAAATAACATAACCAACTATTAAAACAAAATATGGTAATCAGTAGGGGTCAGACAATTAGGAAAGAGAACAAAGAAAGCAGAAAAGACTACTATCGAAGGCTGACTTTTTGTGTGTAATGTATGGAACACAATAGGCAAGATGAAAGCAAAAGTTGTGGCTTTTAACAAAGCATCGAAAAAAAAAAAAACAGTTACACGATGGATTTGTTCAGTGTGCAGTTGAGAATGTTGAAGGGAGATGAAAACTGCAATGCTAATGCCAACAAGTAATTGTGGGCAACCCTAAACACTTGGCTGAACTTTACTGTTGGCCACTCCAGTACTTCTTACAATTCTTAGAAGCTATGGTCTGTGTGAAGCTTAAGCACATATGCATTTAACTCTACTTTACAACCTAACTACCAAGCCAGCTGAGTGTTCTCAGCTAATCTGACCTCTCTTCTATAGCAGCAGTCATGACCTTACATTCCTTAGGGCTCAAGGCATTACTTTATCTTTTCTACTTTCTTTATTGGCATGGCTTCTTGACCCCTTTTTATATTAAATGGGTGTTTATTCTTTTGAGAATCTGAGAAAAGTTATGAATTTATATGTCATATAGGCAACTTTTTGGGTCACTGGAATTTGAGCTCTAATGCTCTCTTTGAGCTTGATCTCCAGGACTCACATGGTACAAGGAGAGAACCAACTCAAAGTTATTCTCTGACTGCTACATACATGCCAGGGTACATTCCCCACTCACAGCATGCTAAATAAAATACATGTAAAAAACAACAAATAATAAAACCTTCTTGAGATTGGTTCCTGATAGCCCTCACTGTAACATCCCACTATAATCCCATTCATTCACTACTCTCTAACCACACTGAACTCACCTGAAAGCCAGTTTTCTGCTGCTTGCTCACGAAGTTCTCCATGATTAGAATGCTATAAGACAATTGCCTAGAGAATTTATTTTAATCTCATTTTATGTAGAGAAACCTTTTCACTTAAAAGAAAATGAGCATGTGTGTAAGCCTATGTTCATGTATTTGCACCATGTGTGTAGAGTGCCCTTAGAGGCTAGAAGAGGGCAGCAGATCCCCTGAAACTGGTAATACAGACAGTTTTGAGTCATCATTTGCGTGCAGCAAACCTAATCTACATGCTATGCAAGAGCAGCTAGTGCTCCAAACCACTGAACCATCTATCTCTCCAAACCCCCATTCATCTTTTAAAATAGCTCAAAGAACAACTCTTTCGTGGCACCCTTCCTGCCTCTCTTGCCCAAGAACTGAGCACTGTCAACTTGCCTATGCTTCCATTTCTATGAGAAATTCATGAAAAGGGATGGGAATTTTTTTTCATAGCCTCAAAACATGCACAATACTACTATCAAAATTTGAATATTTCTGTATGTGCAACAAAAATGATTTCTAGAATTAATGCAATATAAAAATAAAAACAGGGGGCTGGAGAGATGGCTCAGAGGTTAAGAGCACTGATTGCTCTTCCAAAGGTCCTGAGTTCAATTCCCAGCAACCACATGATGGCTCACAACCATCTGTAATGAGATCTGGTGCCCTCTTCTGGCCTGTAGGCATACATGCAGACAGAACACTATAAACAAAATAAAAAAAGTAAATCTTAAAAAAAAAAAAAAAAAAAAAAAAAAAATTATTATGAACTTTCAAAAAAATAAAAATGAGAACCAGTCATGGTTTCTCAATGGTTTTTTGTTTTGTTCATTTGTTTGTCTTTTTTTTTTTTTGAGACAGGGTTTCTCTGTGTAACAGGCCCTGTTCTGGAACTAGCTCTTGTACCCCATGCTGGCCTTGAACTCACAGAGATCTACCTGCCTCTGCCTCCCAAGTGCTGAGATTAAAGGCGTATGCCACCACCACCCAGCATGTTTATCAATCTTAACTGACTATAGCTAACACATGATAATGAATATCTAAACTTTTAAGTATACATGAAAATATAGGAAAATAACTGGTGTAGGAGTGTCCTCAGGGATGATCTGGGAGTCCCCTCTGTGTGCTGTGATTACCATTAATGAATAAAGAAAACTGCCTTGGCCTTTTGATAGGGCAGCCCTTAGGTGGGCGGAGTAGATAGAAGGGAATGCTGTGAGAGAGAAGGCAGTGGAGCAGACGCCATGCTTCTCCAGCACAAGATGGACACTGGTTAGACTCATGCCAGTAAGCCATGACTCGTGGTGACACACAGATTATTAGAAATGGGTTAAACGTGAGAGTTAGCCAATAAGAGGCTAGAGCTAATGGGCCAGGCAGTATTTCAAAGAATACAGTTTCCGTGTAATTATTTCGGGTACACACCGGGAGCCGGATGGCACAAGGGGCCGGCGCCGGGAACACAGCCCGAGCCCCTCAATACAACAAATAACATTTTCTTTCTTTTTTTTCTTTTTTTGTTTTTTTTTAATTTATTATATACAATATTCTGTCTGTGTGTATGTCTGCAGGCCAGAAGAGGGCACCAGACCTCATTACAGATGGTTATGAGCCACCATGTGGTTGCTGGGAATTGAACTCAGGACCTTGGGAGGAGCAGGCAATGCTCTTAACCTCTCAGCCATCTCTCCAGCCCTTTTTTTTTAGCTTTTCGAGACAGGATTTCTCTGTAACCTTGGCTCTGTAGCAAAGGCTGACTTTGAACTCATAGAGATCTACCTGCCTCTGCCTCCCAAGTGCTGGGATTAAAGGTATGTGCCCAGCAGAAAAACATTTTCTACATTTCTATTCCTTATTTCTGCCATTTTTTGTGATAACCATCATAGTCCATATCATACCACAACACCAGTGTTATTATATAAATAGTTGAGAACCAGCATAATCAACAGAAGGTCTATAGAAGGGTTTCATGCCAGTAACTAACAGAAAAGGAATTCTGGTGCTGGCTCAGCAGTTAACAGCATTGGCTGCTCATCTAGAGGACCCAGGTTCAGTTCCCAGAACCTACACAGCATCTCACAACTGTCTGTAACTCCAACTTCAGGGGATACAACATCCTCTTCTGACCTCTGCAGGCACTGCACATACATGGTACACTTATATACATGTGGGCAAAACACTTAACATAAATTACATGGTGGATGGATAGGTGGATGGATAGATGGATGGATGGATGGATGGATGGATGGGTGGGTGGATAGATGGATGGATGGATGGATGGATGGATGGATGGATGGATGGATGGATGGATGGATGGCTGGATGGATGGATGGACGGTTGGTTGGAATGAATCTGACACCTGGGTTATAGATCCTAAACTTAAACAAAAAACTTGTATGCAACCATAGGAAAGTCCTTTCTGAAAGCTCTACTTTTACAGTCCTTAAAATTCGGGTTGTATCGCTGGAGAGTTGGCTCAGGGGTCAAGAGCACTTATTGCTATTGCAAAGGACCTGGATTCAATTCCCAACACCCATATATGGTGGCTCACCACTTCCTTGGGCACCAGGCACATATGTGGTACAAATATATATATGCAGGCAGAACACTCACATACACAAAATAATAAAAAAAAAATTGAGGTTGCTGGGCAGTGCTGGTACATGCCTTTAATTTCAGCACTCAGGAGGCAGAGATCTCTGTGAGTTCAAGGCCAGCCTGGTACAAAGTGAGTTCCAGGACGGCCAGAGCTATTACAGAGAAACCCTGTCTCAGGGGGGAAACAACAGTAGTTGCCGTTTAATGATTTCTGCTTTTCTAATTTCTAAAAAATTACTTCAGATGTGCTGTCTTTCAAAAAATATTAGTCTACTGTTAGATATAGACTATCTATATACACTGGTACTCCTAGATATTCAGAGATACTGATATACCTTAAGAAATTTTGCAAGGGACAAAGCCTATCATTGCGAGTGGGGCTATTGCTCGTCCTTGAAAAGTATGTTAAGCACCCAGAGTATTATTCTCAATTATCCTGTATGAAGGAGCAACATGGCAGGCAATAAATAACACTGCTGCAGAAAAATGACACAGCACTTGAAATAAACCTACATTGAGTTCATTTATACCACTGAGTGACACCAGATAGCATTTTCCCATTTCTCAAGCTGGTTACTTCATATTGCTCTAGGTTCAAGGTCTTCTATCCCACTAACTTCTTCGTTTTTAGTAGCATAAGGCCCTTGTTCCTAACTGCCAGTATCCTACAGATATTAAACAATAAGTCAATGTAGCTATAATAGAAGAGATGTACTTTATCAATTATTCTTTAATGTCCAACTCTTTGGTTTCTGCGTCACTACTAGTTCTAAGTAACATATAAACACCTCCCATTTTTCAAAAGCAACATAAAACCAAGCTTCCTTGGACATATAAATGTTTGCATAGCTAAGGAATCTCCGAGGTCATAGAGTATATTTTAGTATATAGCCCTTTAGAACATTAAAAAAGTTTTAAAACATACAACTATGACTCAATTTTTAACACAACTTTAAAACTATAAATGCCATTCTACCATTTTTTCTCTCCAAGAGTAGGATGCTTAGAGTCCATACTACTTGACTCTATGTTCTTGTCCCTCCTACTTATTCTTCACGTTGTTCTTTCGGCTCTTCTGTTCATGACAATACAGAAACCACTTGCAGGGCATGAACAGCCCTTTGACTGCTAACTTCAGTATACTCTTCACAGATTTTTCTTTTATCAACTGCTCAGTGCTCTTTTACTAACTATCTCTTCTTTCAGCTCCCATTAGTTACACCTCCAGATTTCCTATTATTTTTCTTGCCAGTTAATGGCACAAGCCTTACTCCTCAGGATTCTTCATCCAGTCCTTGTGCTCTGACTGCTCTACCATTGAAGACTTGACAGTAGAGTCGGGTTCTCGTCATGCCATTTCTGTACTTTAAATGACTCCATGGTTCTGTGCTTCCCTCAAGATGAAGCCTAAAGTCCTTTTGCCTGTAAAGAGTTGCACTCCTTCTAGCTCATCTTAACTATGCCAATGTTCTATTCATATTTTCTATTCCTTGAAGGAGTTGGGCTGTCTTCTGTATCAGGATCCCGCCCCCTTATCTTTTGATTTCAAAACATGTTTCCCATAGATAACTGCCCAGTCTCTGCACAATAGGTCCTTCTATTATGCCAACACTCACCTTCACTGTAATTAAGTACTTTGTTCAGGAACTTAGTACTCTGCTCTGAGTACAGTCATCTCACTAATTACTATGAGTTAGCATATTCCCAATAAAAATGCTAAAGAAGGTTACCTAGAGAGCAGCTTCTAAGTGAGAAGAGGACCAAGAAGTAATCTACATTAGAGGAAAAAGATGAGAAGCAAAGAGAGTGTGAGGAACATTGAAAAATTGGGGGGTTGGTGACAAGAATAACAATGAGGAGCTACAGAGATGGCTCATATATCAAGAGCACTTGCTGCTCTTGCAGAGGATCTGGGTTCAGTTCCCAGAACCCAGATCAAGTGGTTCACAACTACATGTAACTCTACTTCTAAGGGATCTGGCATCCTCTGCCTCCTATAGGCACCTGCGTGATCATGCACATACATACACTTGGAGACATGCACACAGCATAAAAATAAATAGCCCTAACCGTAAACACTGATATCACTGAATTGTTAAATGTCAGTATCTACTGTAAAAAAAATCAATATTAATCCATTTAATATTAATTATGCACTATAATTAATTATTGGTGTTGTTGTCACTACCCTTATTTCATAAAGAAACTGGAGGACAGAGATGCTAAGTTGCTAAAGATTACATCTACGCAGTCTTCCACAGACAAGGGAGTTTCAAAGAAGAAAAACCAACCATGGTAAATGTAACAAATTAGTACAGAAAACTTTAAGGTCTTCAAACTTGACAACAGGTGGTCAGTGATAGGGACACACAAATTGGAATAAAATGGGCTAAAAAGTTAAAAGTAAAAAGAAAATTCACAGGATAAAATAAATACAAATCATATATCTGACAAGGGATTTGTATGTATAATATATAACTAAATAACTTAATAGAATACAACTTTAAAAACTGAGCAAGGTATGGGAGACCTGTAGAGATGGCTCAGTAGATAAGAGCACTTGATATGCAAAGTGTGAGAACTTGAGTTCAAATCCCCAGTACGCCCCCCTCCCCAAAAACCTGGGCATTGTTGCGTGGACCTGCAATTCTAGTGTTGGAAGTACAGAGAGGCAGATTCTGGGAGTTCAGTGACCACTCAGCTTAGCCTAAATGAAATGTATCTGGTTCAATGACAGATTCTGTCTTAAAAGAATAAGGCTAAGATGGACAGACTTTTTCTGGCTTCCACATGTGCCCACAGAAGCATTCACAACCATGTGCAGGCACTACACACCCACGCACATACATGCACACATATTTATGCACACACACATACACACAAATAAGTAAGTAAATAAATACAGCATTTTTAGAATGAGCAAAGGATCTGAATAATTAGTTCACCACAACAGATACAAATGTCCAGTAAGAGCATGATAAAAAGATGTTGGACATCATTAATCTCTAGAGAAATATAAATATAACCCACAATGAGATGCACTTTTCACAAGGATAGCTACATAGAAACTAAAACTTTTATACTCTGCTGATATGTCAGTAAAATGGTGCAGAGTTCTAGAAAAGCTTGGCAGGTCCCATGATCCAGCAATTCCACTGCAAGAGAAAGAAAAGGATGTCCATACAAAAACTAGCATATGAACATCATAACAGTATCAATTATAATAGCCCCAGGCAGAAAAAACTGGGATGAGATGGATCACAGTGTAAGAACACTTGCTGCACAAGGATGAGGATGTGAGTTCAAGTCCCCACAGTCATAAAACATCAGCTGAAACCACATGCACCTGTAACCCCAGTGCTACTGGGGTCAGAAACAGGATCATCGCTGAGGCTTGCTGCCTACCAGCGTAGCCCAAAGTTGAGCTAGCGACCCAGTCTCAAAGCAATCCAGCAGTGACAGAGCAGGGCATCTGAGGTCCTTCTCTGGTACACAGACCTTGAGGAGAGAGGAATGGGGGTGGGGGGGCACACAACTTAACAGAAGCAGAAAATAGATTTGTGGTGTAGGAGTCCTTCTGTATTTGGGTTGCTTTCATTGGTTAATAAAGAAATGTCTTGGCCTTTTGATAGGGCAGGACTTTGATAGACGGGGAAAAGAGAACAGAATGCTGGGAAGGGGACAGAGTCAGGAAGAGCCGCCTGCCATGAAGCTGCCAGATCAGACACGCTGAATCTTTCCCGGTAAGCCACGACTCGTGGTGACACACAGATTATTAGAAATGGGTTAAATGAATATGTGAGAGTTAGCCAATAAGAGGCTAGAGCTAATGGGTCAGGCAGTATTTCAATGAATACAGTTTCTGTGTAATTACTTTGGGGTTTAAGCTAGTTGGGCACCAGGATCGCGGCCAGCCCGCCCACGCCTCATTACTACAGATTTGGCAGCTGCTTAGGGCTGGTAGTTGAAATTTAGACAGTAATAAAAAAAATAAAAATAAAAAAATTTAGAGTAATAAAAAGGTTCTAAAACTGACTCTGGGAGTATACTAAGATTGGAACTGTACACTTTAAATAAGCAAATTTTATCGCAATAAAAGTTTTTTTTTTAATGAAATAAGAAAGAATATACAAGAAAATACCTGTGTGAGTAGAGAGGGGAGGCCAAAGGTTAGAGAAGATGTGAATATGTTTACTGACACAAATGAGTGGAAATAAGAGCTTAATATTTAAAAGACACAAAGCTGGAAAATGTATTTTATACAGCACTGAAGAGGCCAGAGTATGATGGCTGTGAGTTCAAGGCCAGCCTGGAACTAAATAGAAAACCCCCGTCTAAATTAATTAAAAAGAAACCGCAAGTTCAGGTAAAGTTCTAGAGGAGTCACCAGGAAAACATAGTGACACCTTTGAAAAACTAAAGATAGAGATAACTAGTGGTGAATGTAGATCGAATGCTAAGGGCTTAAATTCATAGAGGCAGAAGGCGAGGAGTCTTCAGTTGAATAGGAGAAAGCAAGGGGAGAGGAAAAGGTCCAAAACAATACTAAATATTGGGAAAACAGCTGATACAAGAAAACAAAGAAACAGGTAAAAATCTTGCCAAGTAGAACTAAACAATGAGAATAGTAGAAGTTTGGTTTGTTTGGTATTTTTTCCCAGGGTGGGGGATTGCTGGAGCTTTATGAATGCCAGGCAAATGCTCTGCTGAGCTTTAGTTCCCTTTAACAACCTTTCCAGAAATATATTGAAAGGAGTCTAAATTGCACAGGATGGGCCTGAACTTGCTGTGAGCCTTCTGTTTCAGCCTCACTAGTAGCTGGGATTATAGGTCTGTGCCACCAGGCATGGTTTAAAAGTATGTTCTAATGGAGCTACAGCAGATGATCAGATGATATGCTCAGCTAGGCTGATGAGGCTAGGGCTCTAAACCAAGATGGCGCATGGTTAGGCTCTTTCAGTGGCAGGTGCTGAGGGTGTGGGTAGAGATGGAAGCTTGACTAAGATCTCCGCACGGGAAGGCAATGCTACCACAGGAAGACAGGCATTCAGAGGAAGAAATGGACTTACTGAGGGGCTCAGCAGAGATGGAAAAAAGTCACATTAAATAGATTCTTGACTGTTTATCTGCAAGAACTGAGATTAATGACCAGTAAGCAAGTGAATTACCAAAAATATAATTACAGGGTTTAGATCAAAGAGCTTCTTAGAATAACACATTTTAAGATGAATAAAGGGAAGCACAAAGCAATTATATTAGTTAGTTGCTGAAGTTGAAGATATTAAATAAAGGCTTGAAATGATCATGAAAGCCAGCCCATTTTATCACGCCGTAACTTATAACACAGAGTTTGACAGGATGGCAGGAAATATAAATGCTGATGCTTCTGGAGGACATTTAATAAATTCTACAGCTGGCTTGAAACCTGAGGTTCCTTCCAGGTGATTATGGGAAATATGATCCAGGAACAGCATGAATTACAGGAAAAGTCAATCTGACATAAAACATTTGCTCTGGTAATCCATAAGGAGATAATCAAGAGTTGGATGTAAAATGATATAAATACCCTAAATATTCTAATGCAAGAGCACTTATACTTCAAAATCCCTTCAGAGTTATTTGCCAAAATCGATGACAATGCACAAAAATCTATGACTTACAACCTTAAACAGTAAGAAGAGCTTTGCTTATTTTTCAGGCTATTTTTATGTTAGAGAAACATGAAATAGTGCAGTATGAACAGGTCTCTGTCAAGGGGCTAGATATTGCCTTACCTTTACTACCTTGTAGTCACACAAGTACTCCACCTCATAATTGTTTAGATTCCTTTTGGTGATTCCAATCGATTTACATGTGAGCTTTTCTTTTCTACATAATTCCTGAAGAGTATCAAGTGAAACTAGGCAAGGCACACACCAGGCTACAATAAGAAAATAGAATTCTTTACTAATAAAATAGCTACTAGGAGGAAACAAAAACATCAAAACCTCTCAACTGACAATTCAATAGTCTAGAAATGCACACAAGAAGCCAATTATGTGTACTTAAGAAAAAGTTACATGATAAGGAGCTATTTTGGTGAAGTGGACTTCTATCCTACTGTTTTACTAACAATGGCTAATTCTTGCTTGACCACTTAAAATATTTCATGTCTAAGCTTTCTTAGGATTACATATAAAGGCAAAAGTGAAAAGCAGTAATTTTTTTTACTGTTCTATTATATTCTATACAGAATATAATTGTTCTCTTAATAATAAACAGCCCTCTATGACATATTGTTAGAAACATATCTAATATATATTCTAAAACAATTACAATTTAAAAGTAACCTTTTTTCTTTCAATATCTTTTAATAGCACAGTAAGCTTTTAAATCTAAAATATAGTTCTGCAGTTAAATCCATACCCTACCTTTTCCATTTTGGAATACTGCAAGAGGAATCTGAGCTTCATTTATTTTGCCCATGGTAAAATGTATCATCAATATGTATAAACCAGAAAAATCTACTTGAAAAGGAGAGCACTGTAAGTAAGCTTTGTAATGTTCATTTCCTGCATTGTTTTCAAGTCAGTATACAAAACAGAACACTCAGTGTAAATAATCCATAAACAAGACTTGAAAGTCAGACATACTAACAATAACTTTACAGAGGCCAGCAATGAACTGGGCTCCATCCCGAAATTAAAATACGTAAAACTTCACTGTATGGCTAATACAGGGATAAATACTAGATGGTCAAAAGCCCTCTGCCACCAAGCTACACAACGTTAGCAAGGGCCCAATCTTTCTTGGTACGGAGCCATTAAAAAAAGGTAAGGGTGGTGAAAACAGATGACCAAACAAAATGTATCATTAAGGCATCAAGCCATCTGCAGTTCTGTACTGAGGTGAAGGTCAAGGAAGGGAGAACACAGCTGCTCTAACTTCCCCACATCCCTTACTCATCCTCCCCACATAAGTACTTCATTGCAGAAAACTGTTAAGCGTCATTTCCAGGCTCCAGTCACTCACTGCAAAAGACTATGTCTGGCACACAGCAAAAGGCAAAGTCTTTTCCCCGAATTCGCCAGATACATTGATTGCTTAGGTGTGGTGGTTGGGGGGTAAGACAGCTATTTAAAAAGTCTTATAAATCGCTTTCATCTAAAAACCCTAAGGGTGTTTTTGGTGTAAGGCTAATCTCCTTATACTAATCATGTGCAAAGGAGCATCCTCTTGATTATGTACCCAATCTGCAAACATTTGGTTTACAATATTCCCCAGCCTATAAGGATGGAGGAAACAAAGTTTCATTGTCCGGATTATTTTATGACATCCCGCTTGTAAAATCCTTCCACCACCCCACTCCCGCCACGCTTCAAGGAAGTAGAGTTGCGGGGATAATAAAATGTAACCATCTGAGTGGCGGAGGAAAGAAAGCTGGAGAACCACCTTTTCATTCCAGACTGCTTTACAAACCCGGGACTTTCAAAGGGCGCGCGACTCGGGCGCACGCACGCGCACTGTGTGTCCCCGGCTTCAGCATCCACATAAATAACCAGCAAGTTCCAGCCGGGCCCCCCAAAGTTTCCAGGAGCTCGGGGCTGTGTCTGCACACACCCACTTTCTCACGGAGACACTTCACCGCGATGCCAGGCCGGCCGGCCCGGACGCGGGCACCGCACCTCAGCCCCGCTCCCACCGCTCGGAGGTGGTGGCGGCCGCCGCCGCGGCAGCGCGCGTCCTTTTCCTGCTCACCCTTGAAAGAGGCGGCGCGTGCACACAAGCCACCCAGGACCCGGGCCCGCGGGACTCGGACCCACGCTCGCACGGAGCCGCCGCGTCCCGGGTCCGTAACTGGCCGCGAGGGTACCGCGCTCGGGGTATCCGCGCGGCGGCGTCCCGCCCACATCGCCGTCCGGCTGGGCTTGGGCCTCGGGAGCGGACCTGGCGGCCGGTGACACCGCGCTCCAGCCTCACCTCTAGGGGCCTCGGCTCCGGCCGCCGCCATCTTGCGGAGCTTTCATTCAAACTGGCGCGGTCAGCCTGAGGAGCTCAGCTGGCCGGACGCCCCGCCCCGGCCCGCAAGGGACTCCGGAGCTGGGAGGCTGGAAGGAGCGAAGCGTCCTGACGTCACTGGAGGCCGACCTCGGCCGTCGGAGCCACCGCGCATGCGCATCCAGCAGGGGGCGGGGTCTGTTGGCGGGAGCTAGGTGTGGCCCCGCCCCTCGCTGGTTCCATACCTGCTTTGGTGCCAAAGGCTGCTTGCCAGGGTACTCTCCCTGGTCGGTGCTTTGATTCACGGAGGCATGGCACGCGCTTTATAAAATGCAAAATGTGCTGTGTGGTTTAGTGTACACAGATAGCTTCTTTCCTACCCCTGTTCCTCAGCACTTGAATCCAAGCAAGCCCTAACTATTTTTTCTTTCACTCCGTGTCACTACAGCTCAGGATCTCAAAATTGAATGCACGTGGGCTCGCTCGGAGAGACGTGGTCTGTTTGAATCACTCAAAGAGATTCTGGTGAGTTGATATGGCCGTGTAGCAAGCAACTGAATTCAAAGGCAGGGTCTGACAATTGTCAAAATCCAGCCAACGCTGCCAACAGCTCATCTTAGTGAAAGCAAACTTTCAAGGTACGCTTACAACAAGGACTTATTTTAACATTCTTTCCAGCCTTAAACTGGGTTCAGTTTTTAGCCTTGTACACTCAGGGAGAACTGGGTGACTGTCATTTTCACATCACTGTAAATCTGGAAGCTTGTAAGGAGAGCCATTAAACCCATAAGTCTTTCTGTAATTCCATTAGCAAGTCACGTCAGTGCTAATAGCAAATGCACACTGCCTGTCTCCATTTCCGTCGCTGTGGCCTTTCTCCACATCTTCATCTCTCAGCCAAAGAAGCTTGACTGCTTTGCCCTCTTCTATTGTTCCCTTCCAGCCACTTCCCATGGAGCTAAAGTGAAACCTGCCCTTCTATGTCTTTAAATACTTCTCCACACAGCACACCTTCCTGTGCCTATGAGACCTCCTGAAAAGTCTGTTTTCCTCACTTACTTTGGACCATTCTCCCCTTTACCCACTATGTTCTATGGTTTTTCAAATTTTCACCCTATGGTTTTTCAAATTTTCACATACATAGTCAACTATGATACATATACAATTCGAATACAATAGACATACAATTCAAATGTCATAGGCATATTCAAAAATATTTTCATGTGTATCTCCTATGTGCCAGGCATCTGCTAGACAAGAAAGGAAAACAGCGTCTGTCCTCTTGGAGCCTTTTCCTAGTGGGAAGAACAAACAATAAGCAGGCAACCCTATTGTTTGGGGGACAGGGTCTCCCATAGCTGAGGCTGGGCTCAAACTTGCTTTGTATGCAAGAATCACCTTGACTTCCTGATCCTCTTGCTTCCTCCTTAGTGCGCTGGGGCCACAGGTGTGAGCCAACACTCACTGCCCTAATAAACCATCTAACCTGCTCTAATAGGTCACTTTCTAGTTTAAAGACCGTACTCTACCCCCTTGAATTTGGCTATCTTCTTATTAGTTAGGTTTGGACTCAAATGATAACTTCTTCAGAGAGGCTTCTTGGGCACTCTGTATCTTTTCTTTAAAAGCATTTATTAAAATTTGTGTCTGTAGAATTTAAAGAATAGTTTTGGTCTTGCTAAGTTTCAATGAAAATTTTGAAAAGGAGGCTGAGGGCAAGATGATAGCTGGGTAGAACAGTGCTTGTCTGTTATATCCAAGGCTCTGGGTTTGATCACAACACTGAGATTGTTTCTTTGTTTGTTGTTTTTTGAGACAGGGTTCCTGGCTGTCCTGGAACACAGCCTGTAGACCAGGCTGGCCTCGAACCCACAGAGCTCTGCCTGCCTCTGCCTCCTGAGTGCTGGGATTAAAGGCGTGGGCCACCACCACCTGGCCTGAGGAAAAAATCTTTTTTTATAAATTACTATATTATAAATGAAGTGTTTCCTTTGTTTATCAAGAATCTCATCAATTCTGAAGCATAGAATAGATCTAGAGTAGGCCCAGCCATTTCAACATTCATCAGTGTCTATTATCTATTCGAGAACGTCAACTCTCAGAGTGTGGAAGAGTGGACCTGAGACCCTTCAGGAAACCTATGAGCACAAAACTACAGTCTTAAACTGTGTAACAACATTGTATCCTAGTAATATGGTAATCAGCTCTGCAAGTGTTCTGTGATGCTTACACAGTAACCAGCCACAAAATACAGTTCTCAGGCATGTCTGTTTCACAAAATGGCTCTAAGCATTATCATGAAGATACCAAGAAGGACTTGTCATTTGCCTTCTTTGTTTTTTCTCATTGGTGTACTGGAGTTTTCCAGAATTCATAGCATTTATATTGTATACTGACAGAGGAAAGCATATATCAAAATATAGCTGTCTCCTGGTTAAGCCAGATGTTAAGAGACTTGAAAAAATATACAATACCACACTTAATGCTAAAACCTTTGTTTCAAAAGTTATTTTTCATAAATTGTTATTCCCATGAATAACATGTTCAGTTACTTTTTACATTTTAAAATTACTTTAAAAATCTATCGAGTAACTTGAAAAAGTCTTTCTCAACTGTATACATAGTTATATATATTATAAACAAATACATAGTTATATATTATAAACAAATACATAGTTATATATTATAAACAAATACATAGTTATATATATTATAAACAAAAGCCCTTTGGGCTATCAACTTTATGTACATTTTTCTGAGGGACAGGATCTCACTATGTTTTCCAGGCTGTCTCCGAACTCCTGGGTTTAAGTGATCCTCTTCCCTTATTTTCTTAAATACCTGGGACTGCAGGAGAATGCCATACTGCTTGGTGACAAGAATTTTTAAGTGAGGAAAGGGTCCTGAGATTAAACTGAAGATCTTCATAAACACTGGCTAGCGACGGCTTTGGAAGAAGAAAATCAAAAGTTGCTAAGGGATAGACACCACATTCTTTGAGGTAGAAGGATAGCATTATAACCCCTCTTGGTTTTTCAGCTCCATCTCTGAAAACAATCTCCAGGGAACTGTGGAGTTTATCTTTTCCCACTTGAATGTTTTCTGAAAAGTGGTATCTATCCACTTTTGGCCAAATCAGCTTCCTTATTAACCAATGGTAATAAAACATACTCACAGCATACAGAGGGGCAGCCCACATCAGACTTCCTTTGATGATGAACAGTTCTGTGGAAGTGAAGCCAAGTAAACCCTCTCCTCCCAAGCTCTTTTGTCATGGTGTTTGGTCACAGCAGTAGAAACCCTGACTAAGGCAGGATAACTGTTATCGTGGTTACTCTCTGTCACTTTAGATAACCTGACATTTTTTCAAATGACCTGTTTTGTGAGCATACTTTCTTTCTAACATTTAGAAATTTTCACACATATCAAATCTATAAAAATGTAATGAAATATGGATTGAATGTTTGGATACCCTCATCTCTTAAGTCATATGCTGAAATTCCACTTCGCAATATGTGGACTTAGGAGGCAGAGCCTTCAGGATGTAACTATGTCACAAAAGTAGAGGCCTCAATGGAGTTAGCACCCCTATAAAAAGGACCCTTGATTATAATATCAGGATTTGTATTTCTCCTATTTCTGTATTTGGTTATATTCTTTAGACAGTGTTATATGCACTGGCAAAATTATAATTTGACAGGCTAGAGACATGGCTTTAGCAAGTAAAGTACTTGCTATGCAATTATGAGGATCTGAGATCAGATCTTCAGGATATAGAACTCTCAGCTACTTCTCCAGCTTCCTTTTATAAGAGTTGCCTTAATCATGTTGAGTCTTCACAGCAATGGAACAGTGTCTAAGACACACCCATAATTTCAGCACTGAGAGTCAGTAACAGGAGGACCTGGGAGCTCACTGGCCAGCCAGTCTAGTCAGTTAGTGAGCTCCAGATTCACTGACAGGCTTCACTTCAAAAAATAACATAAAGAGCAATGCAGGAAGATACCCAATGTCAACTCAGCCTCTGGTGTCTCACAGACGGGGTGCACACTCACACAAATCAAATTATAGTTTGACTTAAAAATAAATAAATATGGAAGAAAGGAAATTTTAAATAAGTCCTCATAATATTTTATTCTAGAAATAATAATTGACCTCAAGCATATAGAGTCTTTTATTGTCTTTATTACTATTTTATATGTGGGTGTGGATATGCCATGCTGCAGAGTCAGAAGAAAACTTGAAAGATTTGGTTCTTTCCTTCCACCATGGGTCCCAGGGATCTAAATCAGATGGTCAAGCTTGGCAGCCATCACTGTTCCTCACTAAGCCCTCTCCTAGACTCCGAACTTGTTATACAGAGTACCAGACAGTAAATATTCTAACTTTGTGGGTCTCACACCCTGGTACATAGCCACGGACAATACATGACTATGCCTACGTTCTAATAAAGTTTTACTTATCAAAGCAGGTGTAGGATAGATCTGACCTAGAGGCTCAAGTTTATTGGCCTCTAATGTATTTTAAAACAACACTAGAAGCAATAAACATAAAACAAAATCCTAAGTCATTTTCCAAACCACAAATGAAATATTTTATATTAGTAATTGAACCAATTCAGCTGCTATTTCCCTAGTCCTGAGATCAGATAATGTCATATATACATATGCATATACAAATGCATACACATACACATATAAATAGCATGTAACTTTACACAAGAAACAGCAAAGTACTGAAGAATGTGTGTTTGAAGCTGTTTCCTTACTTAAAGATATGCTTTCTATTCAGTTTATCACTAATTTGATAGAAAATTATCATGAAAACATTTACCTTTGCCTCCTGAGTGTTTAGTGTGCCATCTCCACAACAAATATTTTTAATAATAAACCACACCCATAGAGTTTGAATAAGTTGTAGACAATATAGCTTAGAAAATCACCATGGAGTTATGGTGTTTGTTAGCGTGTTTGAAACAGGGTTTCTCATTATGTCGTCCAGGCAAGTCTCTGACTCATGGGCTAATTTAATCCTGCCTATTTAGCATCCTAACAACTGCAGCTACAGATGTGTGCTTCTGTGTCCTATGGGAAAGGTTGGGAACCAAGGAGACAAATCAATGTAAACTCTTCTTTGGGGGGAAAAAACTCTAGATATACTGCCCACTACCATAAGGTCAGTAGCCTTTTCTCTATGCTCCTTTCTCTGGTCTCACCATGAGCCCAGAATCAACATGAGCCGATGTAAGTAATTCCTCCCGTAGGCATGGAAATATTTTGGTTGTAACAATGTGTAGCCAATACAGGACCTCGTGGTGTATCTTAGAGGGCGTATCTTACTCTGGTCCCTTGCAGTATTCGCTTTGCTTTCTGTCTGCCATGATGTGAGCTGCCCTTCAGGGTTCCCAAGGGCGTATCTTACTCTGGTCCCTTGCAGTATTCGCTTTGCTTTCTGTCTGCCATGATGTGAGCTGCCCTTCAGGGTTCCCAACCATGATGAACTGAAATCTAGAATCATGGCCTAAATAGACCCTCCCTCATTATTTATTTATTTATTGGTTGTTTTCAAGACAGGGTTTCTTTGTGTAGCAGCTCTAGCTGTCCCGGAACTCCAGCCTCCCTCACTTTAAGGTGTTACATTAGGTATTCTGTTACACTGATGAAAAAGCTAACAAAATTGGTACTAAGGTCACTGCTCTATCTTTGCCCAATGACGTTATCAGAAGCCTTGGGACTTGGTGTATAGAAGGAATTTGGAAACACCAGAAATGCAGGCTAGAGTAGCCCTAGAATGTTGTAAGCAGTTAAATGGGCAATTCCTATGGGAATTTGGAAGATCAGAACAGATTTGAATGTGGACGGTAAAATTGGGCCTGGAAAATCAGATGGTAGTGAAACTTGTTGGGAAGTGGGTAGATTCCACCTTCTGACACAACTTGTCTACGTCTATACCATTCCTAAGATAGTGTATGAGGCTGAATTAAAAAGTAATTTGCTAATTTGATAGAACAAAATTAATGTAGTCAAATATTCTGTGGTGGTATAATTAGGTCTCATCACTTTTAGTTAGATTTATAGCAAGAATATAAGTACAGAGTAAAAATGCTTGGAAATAAGATTTTGATTAAAACAGGAGTTGCATCAAAGCAAGTGGATTTGTTTAAAAGATTAGAATATTAGAAAGAAGCCAAGTACTTTATATCAGAAGGAAAAATGACTTGAGGCCATCTCAGGAATCATTGAGATACCATTTATTGCAGCCTCATGGGTAAGTGTGTAAATTCGCAGAAACCCTAAAGCCATCTCTGAGGCACTCTGCTCACATAGGGCTTCCTACTAAGCTAGCTGTCTGCCCACAATTTATTTCACTATTCTCAGCTAGTCAGGCACTCAGTGGGCAAAGAGTTCAAGATAGGAGTAGGTACTACTTGAGCTGGTTGCAGATCTTGGGGTCATCCATGTGCAAGTGGTTTTGTAGGCATGCAGGGTCCAGGAGTCACAGAGGCTTAAGTTTAGACTTCAAAGGAAGGGCTGAGATGCCAGGCAATGTGTGGCAACATAGAGAGGGAATGCATGAAATTGAAGATAAAGCCATAGAATAGAGACCTCAAGATGCTGGAGATGATAGGAGTGTAGAACATCTGCCAAGGAAAGCTGCAGGCAGTGGGCAGAGCCAGATACAGAGATGGAAGTTGCAGCCGACAAGTCTGTTGGAGCTTGCAGTATGACAGTGTGTCCTTGATGCCAGACATAGAGCTACAATATTTAGTATTTGCCTTAGGAGGTTTTGATCTTGCTTTGGTCTGAAGCCATGCTTTTCTGTCTTTGGGGATGAAAATATTTATTCAATATCATCATATGCTAGAATTATGTAGCTTGTTTCTCAAACGTTGGAAGGGTTAACAGCTAAGAGTTTGTCTTGAGTATATAGTTGTTGGTTTTTGTTGTTTTTTTTTTTTTTTTGAGACAGGGTTTCCTCTGTGCAATAGTCCTGGCTATGCTGGAACTTGCTTTGTAGACCAGGCTGGCCTTGAACTGAGATCCACCTGCCTCTGCCTCCCAAGTGCTGGGATTAAAGACTTGCGCCATCACTACTTGGTTGAGTCTCAGAAAATTTTAATTTAGACTTTTGAAGAATATTAAACAATGGGGACTTTTGGAGACAGACTAAATACATTTTTCATTGTTTGATAGAATAGACCTTTGAGATCAGGGGTAGAATGTAAAGAATAATATGAAATATTCCTCAAAGTTTCGTGTATTAGGAGCTAGGTGCTGGGTGGGAAGGGACTGGATCTTGGCAATTCTGTTCCACTCAATGGATTGGATTCATGATTTGATGGCACCATTGAGAACTGGATGGAAAGGCACAGATGAAGGAAGCATCTTGGGAGTTTCTTGCTCTGGTTCCTCCCTATACTCCTTTGTCTGCTTCCAGTCTACGATGATGTGTGCTGCAGTGCCACGCCCTCCCCGTCATAATGGATGGAAATCTCTGAAAACACGAACAAGATAAACCTTTTCCCCTTGTAAGCTTTTATCTTGGGAATTCTGTCACAATAATAAGGAAGCTAATACACTAAATTCTGCAACTGTTCTCAATTATTATGAAAGGCATTTAAATGCTTGCTCTTATTAAGAAATCAACAGAAGTCTTTTAAAATTAGAACATTTAATACTTCTAAAAGTTCCAGTAAATTTTCTTTCGGTCTTAACAACTTACGTCTTAAACATCTTAATTAACAAGTCCCTATTTACCATTAATAATGGCTAATCTTATATAAAAAAGACTCCAATACTTACTAATGAATTGTATTTTAATAGAAACATAGCTTATACTATTAATTGAAAAAGCATTTTATTATAAACATCACTTATTCACAAAACCAAATAATGTTGATACAATAGTTCTAAAAAAATTCTTGGTTTATCTAAAACAGTTACGATGCAACTTCAACAGTGATGGCTTCACATTTTCCAGTCTCTTGGTCTGTGCATGTCACCTGTAAAGATCCATCCCTAAAGAAAAAAGAAATAAATTACATTCCATAAGCTCAATTTATATAAACACAAAGTCACTGAGAAGACTGAAATCTTCAAAAGAAGTTTATTAAGGTAAAGATTAAACACAGTTTGGTATCTTTAAATTCAGCATGTGTTATTTCTAGGAGGCTCTTAGATTTTCTGCTATATCTCTGAGACCAGGTATATACTCTGGAAATCCAAGATGATAAAAGCTTAAAACTTTATACAAGCTCAAGTCAGGTCATAGCAAGATCATCCCAGTGAGTTCAATATCCTTTCTAAGTATGATTTATAGAATATATTGTTCCTAAAGTCAAATGGGAAAGATTTACTTGAAATAAACAGTGGTAAGATGTCCTGGTCGTAAAGAAAAGGCAACAGCTGAATTTAATTAGTAAATTTCCTAGACTAGCTTTTCCATGGCAATAAGGGTCCACAGAAGACCCACAACACTAATTAGTTGGTGTACATGTCTTTCTAAAATAAAAGCTCTCATAGTGGAAATGTTATTCATAGGGAAATTGCTGTAGCGTTTTAACAAATGATTTGCCTACCATAGTTAAGTTAGTCAAACTTTAATGGAACCAAGTTTCAGAAAGTCTTCATAATATTGTAAGGATTTAATTATGTACCTTTTCATAGTAAGAACAGCTAATATATCACGTAATCCGTTTTCTTTTTTATCTAAATCCTGAAGCACAACCTGTTTGTGCAAAAACAAAACAAAAAACAAAGACGATTCAGTACTTTTACTGCAAAAGATCAAAATTTAGTTTTTAATCATAACAAACCTTTTAAAACCTTTAAAAACTATCCCACCATTTAAAGAACATTCAGAGATTAAGGCATTAAGCCTTGTTAAGTACAGCTATATCCTTCAGAGGGAGGAGATATAAGACAATTAATGTATTTGTCCCTCTTTTATGTCATATCCCATTAAGATGACTGCTGCTAAGAAGTACTGTCCTCAAAAACAAAGACCACTTGGGGGTGGGGAGAAATTAAGCCACAATCAACAGTAACATAGATTATGCTCCAAAATACTTTCTGTGTTTACTTGGAATGCTACCCATTTAAAAGAAATATACAGAATTTTGGGGTTATATTCATCAGAAGAGGTGTTATGAAGTATATAAAATTTTAGTTTATGAAAGACTGGTATTCCAAAAAAGCAAACTAGGAGTTTGGCATTGCCTTCCTATACGTTGTCAAAATCAAGTCGAGTAACCCCACAAGTAAGTCACCATCATGTGACTCATCTGGAAAAGGAGGCGAGAACAGATGGAAGCACAGAAACATCCTCTTCCCAACTTGCTGCCACCTAACTCCTGCAATTTTCTTTTTTTAAAAAAATCATTTTATCTTATTTATTTTGCCAGTTCATGTGCATACTTGACACTTGATATGAGTGTGGAGATCATCGGATTACCTGAGTCAGGGGGTTCTATCTATTTGAACATTACCTCACACAGCACCTGGCATTTACCAAACAGGAAGTTTTATCTTCTCTTTCCAGTTATGTAATTACTAAGACTGACCAAGAGCACAGAGAAGTGGCATAACCAGAAAATGATTTCATTCTTATTTTTTTTTAACACTTTCAAATGAAGGATCACTTATTTCTTTTCATTTTAAAAAACATGAGTAAGAAGACTATTAGCAGACTACGCACACTTTGTATTAATGGCGGTATCACTGGCCTGGCTTTAGAAGGAAAAGCTAAACATTTGCCTGTGACAAAGTTAGAGTCCAATTTTGTGTATTTACCTGTGCAAACTTAGTCTCCTCTTTAGCAGAGTTCGTCCCCTCACACTCATAGAGTTCAAGGCAAACAGAAGATATACTGCCAGGGGCTTGTAGGGTGTGCTGTCTTCGAGCTGGCAGAGGAGTCCCGGATGGAAACAGTACTGTGAATCTGTTGGCACCGGATTCATCAACCCCCTAGGAAGCAGAAAAGCAAGGTGAACACTCTGGCTTTTATCTTTACAATGGAAAATAGCCCGTTATTCCTGCTGTAAAGAAAATATTTAGTCCTTCCTGAGAATCTGGAAAGTAGACAGAAAACACAGGTACAAGACCCAATTCCACCTCCCTTTGTTTAATTACATACATATGGACACATAGCTCTCTCTCCATATGCTAGAAGCTGGTCTTTAAAAACTGTACTTACTACAGGGCTCATTACACATTACAATGAAATGTAATAAAATGAAAACTTACAGCAAACAATCTGTAGTAACTTTATGGTGATGAACAGAAAACTAAGCACACCTTAACTAAGATAGCCTTGGCTGAACACTCTATCATAAGAGAGTTATCCCCTAGTTACCTTAACTAAAATATCCTTGGCTGAACATTCTATCATGACAGAGTCATCCACTAAAGTGCTCTCTTTCCCAACAAGAATCCCAGCTTCTATGGCTGCACCAATAGGGATGACCTCATCTGGAGGGATGGAGCTGAGAAGCTCCACAGCTGGGAAGAGATCTTTAATCAGCTGCTGCAGCCTTGGAATTCTTGAAGACCCGCCACACAGCACAACCTAAAACATGAAGAATACAATGAGCCACCTGTAGCACACAAGACCATGTTTGACATATTATGTTATGTAACACACAAATGTACTTAACATATCCTTTCCTCTCAACTAATTTAAATCAGAATCACAGTATATAAAATATGAACAGAAATATACTGAGCTTATGGTTAATATGAAATCAACTAAACAGAAAGTAATTAACATTCTGTACTATCCCAATACTTTATAAGAAATGTTTATGTACAGGTATATATTGCTAATCTCTCCACTAGAGAACTTTATTACAGATTTTTTTTTTTTTTGCCTCTACCATGAAAAAATAGCAAGGGCCTTCAGAAAAAGATATTTTATATTTGTACAAAACTATATTTTAAGCACTCAGTATGCTATCTGATTAAATCTCATCTCTGGAGAGCTTAATATAAAACTACTTTGTAAATCCCTCAGGATTCTCCTTGATTCATCCAATCAGCACCTGAGACGCTGGTCATGCAGAATGCTGACTAAACACACAGCTGGGGAAAGTTACTCATCCACAGCTTTTTATTTAATAATCTGTTGGGGCGGGGGGTGTTCAAAACAAGGTGTCTCTGTGTCCAACTCTCCTGGGACTTGCTTTGTAGACCAGGCTGGCCTCGAACTCAAGAGATTGCCTGCCTCTGCCTCCCAAGTTCTGGGATTAAAGGTGTGAGCCACCACTGCCTGGCTATTTAATAATCTTTTAATGGATGCTCTCAAAGTTGGATGTGACAGAGAAGGGCAGTTAAAACTAGTTAGAGCAGCAGTGCTCTCGAACATGTGGTGTGAGACAAGAGGTGCCAGGCTAATCTTCAGGTGAGCGTATGAGAAATACCAGGTTTTTAAAAAGTGGGTTTACTTTTAAGAAGGAAATACTTTCCTAAAGTTTTATGATCCTCATAAATACTCACAGAACAAAAATGTAGAATGTCTTTTAAAAATTCTCATAATCAACAAAAAGCTATATTAGTAAATTGTAAATTAGCACAACCCTCCTCCTCCCAAAAAACCTGCAAAATTTGCTTTTTTGTTTTAGGATGAAAAGTACACAGTGTTACTATTAATATGACAGTAAAGAGTAGGTTTTAGGCTAAATAAATTATTTAAGTACCAAATCTGAGAAATAATATTTCTTCTGCCAACTTTGAATAGGAAATAGTTTTCATTTATATTGTAATTTGTAATACACTTTCTATACAGTAACATAGTTAATTGTCTCTTTCAGGGGATGAGGGGAAGACTGGACTTGGGGGGGCAGCTAAGGGATAGAGATGATTTATATAGCCCAGGCTCACTTTGAGCTCTCTATATGCTCAAGGATGACCTTGAACTCCTAATTCTCCTGCTTCCACCCTTCCAAGTACTAGAATTAGCTTACGCACTACCGTACACATGGTGCTAATTATCTGTTTTTACTACTAGTTTCCGTTGTTTTGTAAAATACCTGAAAATGTAGCTAGTGCCTATCTGTTAGTGCTTCTGTGGATTAAATGTTTAAATGCCTATAAAGCCCAATCGCCCATTCTCCTTTCCCTGTGAGAGAACTGGCCATTGTACTGTCAGGCTTGTCTAGGAGCCTGACAGAGCAGTCATACCACATCTAAACAAAGGCATTAGAGGTAGCAGATGTTCTCAGATGTTCCTCCTAATTTCACTCCATGGAGTGGGAACTGCACATGGCTGCTCCTTTAACCCTCGTCCTGTGTGAACCCAGGGCAACAGCTACGAAAGCAGAGCTCCAGCCAGTGTCTGCTACTCACACGCAACCGGGGCAAGACACAGATGTTTGCTCTAGAAAAGCACTGAGTGGAACAGGGCAACAGACGAAAGATAGAGGGTTTTCAGTTCTTAAAAGCTTATATACCCAAAGCGAGAGTCTAAGGCTTAAAACTATTTTACCTCAATTCAAGCAACTCAGAGTTGAACTGTAGTGGCAATTAAATGACAGAGCTCCGTGACAGACGAAGGGAACTGACACTAACTGATCATTAACAGCTTCGGACCGCTCCCGGGGGGGGGGGCAGCCCAGTTTCTGCTCCCAAGAGCCCTCAGCATTAGTTATGCCACTTACTTCTACGGTGAGATGCTGCCCCGTCTCTTACATTGTCTGTAAGGTGCAGATAAGGACATTGCAACTGTGCAGCTCTTTCCACTGAACTTAAACAGCGCTCCAGAGGGAAGCCGTAAACTCAGGAAACTTCCTAAGGTCAGAAGGGTCCAGACCCACAAGGCCCACCCCTAGGTTACAGAGCAAGTTGCTGGGGACAGCAGGCAGTGTGGTGGGGCTGCTTGCAAGGAGAGGGCCCTTTAGGGAGTCAGAGCTGTCATCCATGCTATGGGGGCTTTCCCATGATGCAGCTGTCCAGGAGTTGCTTATGTTCTGCAAGTCACACCCCCCCCCCAAATTCGGGAACGATACTAGGTTAAATCTTGCTTCTACTCCAACCAACCCCAAGATCTTCAGGAAATCATTTCATTTCCAGACTTGAGTGTCTCAACAAATTGGGGCAGATGACAATGCCTGCTTCGGAGCTGATGTTTAGTGGTCAATAAGCACATGTGCCTGATGCACAGGACACAACACTTCAATATCTGTCTGTCTCATGTATAGATAAACATATATTGGAAGGGTATTACTCTTTTTTTTTTTTTGGTGAGGAAACAGAATATACACATACCTATGTGAGTTTACCAGATCATAATTAACAAAAGTTCTGAAACAAATTTGTCTACACCATTATTCCCTATGTTTTAAATCTGAAATTGCCCCTAAAACAGATTAGGAAAGGAGAGAGCATTACCTTGTTAATATCATCTGCTGTGAATCCACTCTGACATAGGAGTTCTCGGACAGCTTCTATACATTTGTTGAAAAGTGGAGAACAAAGCAGCTCAAACCTTGCTCTGCGCACACAGATGTGAACATGGGAACAGAAAGAGGACAGAGCAAAGGCTTAGTACAGTGTGACTTCTCAGCAGGGAACACCAGTTTCCTAAGAACGGGTTTGCAGGTTATTAAGTGTGTGTGTGTGTGTCTGTCCTTCTGTCCGAGTTATTCAGCTACACATCTGACAATATTTAATAAAAAAAGATGCACAAACACGCAGTATACTCAACAATAAGTCTGCTGACTCCAATAGAACCTCCATTTGGACCATTTTGCTATGTTTCCTATGTTCAAGCTTTAACAATTATCCCTAGTTACTTCCCTTTACAGCCTGAGATCACAGTATAAGAATATCCGGTCTGTATTAAGAAAGCTGTACGCTGGCGTGTAAGACCAAGACAGACTCCCTCCGTGAAAGCCATACTACCTCATTTCATACTCAACTGGTTTTTTTTTTAAGTTACCACATTTTATTAATGAAGAAAAACAAGAACTCAGAAATCTCAATTAAATGCATGGCAAGTTCTACAAGTTGCCAAGAGTGGTGGCTCACTTCTTTGATTCCCATGTACTTAATTTCTTTTAGATTTATTTATTTGTATGTGTGTGTATGGTGCATATGTAAACATGAAGGATAACTTAGAGAGTTGATTCTCTTCTTCCATCATGTGGGTTTCAGGGATCAAACTCAGGGCATCAAGCACCTTTATCTGCTGAACCATCTTGCTGAACCACATTCAATTTCTCAAATGCAGGTAAATAATTTTTAAATTTTCTTACCTATAAAAAACTAAATATTCTTTATGGTTGAAACCTTTGAGATGAATCCTTAATGAAAAACAATAAATTTCATTTCCTTTTTACATGGATATGAATAAGCAAGCACACACTGAGTATCTGAGCGAATGGCCTACGGCATTCTGAAAATAAAAACCATGTGAAGCTTCTCCACCTCTCGAGAGACTTCAGTGCACTTGAACACATTTTCTGTCCTTTGGGCTGTGCTAAAGAGCCAGCCACTAACCACAAAGGCTCCCAAACCAGTGTTTTTAATGTTTCCCTCTGTCCAACATGATTTTAATTTAAACATCATGAGTAGAAAAGCCGGCAGAAGGAAAGAGCCTCAATTATGAGACAATTACGAGATGAAGAAGCTGCCCAAAACCAATCAAGAGAATCCTAAAAACACAGCTTGGGAAGCTGGGTAATTCTAACTGTGCTTCAAAGTAGTCTGTTGTCAGACTGCTGGGCAATTGGGACAGGCTAACTAGAGTTATTGCTAGTAAGGGTGCAATATGAGAGGCAGGGCAGCATCCACTCACCTGGGTAAAGATGCAATCACTTGTCAGCAATGTCTTGGATCATATAAAAGACATGCTATATTAAAAGCTATTTTATGCACATTAAATCTTTGTTTATGAAATATCATAAAGATTAAAGTATAAAATATTGGTTAGGAATGTGGCTCAGTTGGCAGAGGGTTTGCTCAGTATGTATGAAGTCCAGGGCTCTACTACTGTACAAACTGGTATTGTAGCGCATGTCTGCAGTCCCAGGACTGGGGAAGTAGATGCAGGAGAACCAAGAGATCTAGGTCATCCTAAAGAACTTTAGTTGAGGCTAGCCTGGGCTATATAAGATCCTGTCTCAAAAAACAAAGGGTTGGGGAGATAGCTTGGTGAGTAAGAGCACTTACTCTACAAGGGTAAAGACCTAGGTTCGAATCCCCAGCACCCATGTAACAAACTGGACATGGCGACATGTGCCTGTAACCCCAGCATCAGGGAAAGTGAGGGGGTATCATGGATAACTTTCTCGAGAGCTCACTGGCTAGCTAGCCTAGCCAAAACAGCAGGCACAAGACTGATGTCAATCTTCAATAAAGAGCAATAATTACAGAGCAAGAACTCTGAAATCCTACTGTAACACCTACTTAGAGAGTGAAAAAAATAAGCCCCAAATTTATCTCTACAGATAATCAAAGAAAGAAAAGCTGCACATTGGAAAATTATATGCACAACACGCTCCCAGAATGTCTGAACTTTCTTTTGGGTATCAGTTTTACCTGGACACATTGCAATCAAAATCTTGACCTTCATACAATGAATCTACGAAACAATTGGCACTTCCCAAGGTTGACAAAGAATGTTTGGCCACTTCAGCACTGTTTATCAATTTCATCATGGCTCGGGCATTTCTTCTCACGTCATGTTTGAACAACCTAAAAATGTAACATTGGAAGTTTAAAGGTCCTGGGCCATTTATAATTTAATGCCACTAACATCTAAATACCATTACAGCAATAATGAATTAATCAAATACTAGTACTGTGGTTTCTAATGCTGCTAAACTTTTCTTTTTTTAAAACAATATTTATTTATTTATTATGTATACAATATTCTATCTGTGTGTATGCCTGCAGGCCAGAAGAGGGCACCATACCCCATTACAGATGGTTGTGAGCCACCATGTGGTTGCTGGGAATTGAACTCAGGACCTTTGGAAGAGCAGGCAATGCTCTTAACCTCTGAGCCATCTCTCCAGCCCCGCTGCTAAACTTTTCTAAGCATATTGTCGGGGTCCTTTATTTTAGGAAAAATAACCAATTTTTATATTATTTTGAATGGCTGTATTAAGTAACCATCAGAATCTATGGCAGGTACAACAATCATACTAGAGACTATATGCCTCACCTTTAAATCAGCACATAATCACTGTGTATGGTGTGAGCTAGGTGGGACACTGATAGCTCAAGGTGCTGGGACTGAAGAGATGGCTCAGCCATTAACAGTGTAATTATACCTGAGTTCAGATTCTCTACAAGAGGCTGAGTCACCTCTCCAGCCACATAAATAAATCTAAAAAAAAAAAAAAATAAGTAAAACGAAAAAGAAAAGTTTAAATTGGGGAAAACCAAACCAAACCCTTGAAGAGAAGCCTCAATCAGGAACTGGGTACTCACCTCTGAAACTCCGAAGCCAGATACTGTGCCAAGGTTTCTGTGAAATGTGCACCTCCTACATTATCATTGCTGTTCGTTGAAAGAACGCGATACATCCCACTGTTAACTTCCATGACACTGAGGGATAAGGATGTTCCTCCAAGCTTAAATACCAAAACATGGCTTCAAGGAAAGGAGAAAAAGAAGGGTGACACATCCAAGACTCAAACATTTTAAAGCCAGACTGCACCTCTGAACCTGACAGCAGCTGTAACTGCCCTCGCCTGTCTCTAGCCACTAGTGCTGAAGTCAGCCTTGAACACAGTCTTGTGAAACCAAATCAATGCCCCTTTCCGTCAGCCACTCCGAAGAAATCCTTTTTATGAGGGACTAGACTTTAAAACACTAACTTATGAATCTGAATAGAATCAAGTACAGAAATCCTCTTAATTTTACACAAGTTACCACAACATAGCGTATGGATCTAAAGCACAAGGACACTAGGAACCAACTCCCTATTTTTGGCATATCAGAATTCATAATTTGTAACATTTTTATATTAATCTAGCTTATCTCAAAATAATTTCCTAGTGATGTATACACATTAGTTTCTCTAACCATGAGAAATTTGGACAGGGTCAAACAATTTGGAAAAGTCAACACTGTATCTAAATTAATTTCTCTAAGCGTGTGTGGCCATCAACTCTGCTAAGGTAATGCCAACTGTTTCTAAGCATGTCTAAAACCAGTTTTAGTGCGGTACGATCGATAGCACTCGCGTGTCAGCTGGAAACTGGATCAGTAATTATACCCAATTTCTACAACAAAATGAGGGTGACAGGAGGACTCTCAGCTTTCCCTCTATCTCCTCGGCTGCTCTAGTGAGACTGACAGTTTCAAGTGCCTTTCCTATGTCAAGGTCAGCACAATGCTGATGGGCATAACTGCTGTGATCGCATGGAAAACTACAGATGTGGTGTTTACCTCTTCCCAGTGGAGCAGTCTTGTCCGATCCCATAAGCAAGAAGAGCTGCAGATGGCTCATGTATTAGCCGCAACACATTAAATCCAGCGGCTCCAGCTGCTTCTCTGTAAACAATTTACTCTCAATGAATCTCAGATCACAACATGCTCGGTCCTATACTTGTAGGGTGCTCTGCTGAAAGGTTCGTGCACTAGCAAATGATACTCAAGGAGAGTGCAAGAAATGAACATGTGGAAAGGAAATGACTGGAACTCACTGTTTAAAAATACACTGTTCAGAGCCTATTTTCTTGACAAAATAGTTTGTGTTTACATTGAATAAGAAAAAATAAACTTTCAGGGCTAGGGGGTGGCTCAGTAGGTAAAGAGGCCTGCTACACAGGCATGAGGGTCTGGGCTTGACTCCCCAGCACCCACATAAAACACAAATGTGGTGGTGTGTGTCTGTAACCACAGTGCTGGGGTAGGGTGTGTGTGTGCACAAGCACGGCAGGATACAGGACAGGATCAAGGAGCTTGATAACCAGGCCGCCCAGGCATGTGGTTGAGTGCCAGGTTCAATGAGAGACCCTGTCTCAAGAGACAGAGTGGAAAGTGACTGAAGAAGACACCTGATGGCCTCCAAAGGTACCAGCAAACACACATGCACACTACACATGTGTGGATACACACAAAAAAGAGAAAGAAATGGGAAAAGATAGCTCTCAAATACATCTATGTTTAAAAAAAAAAAAAGTTCACTTCCTTTGGGGGAGTCTTTGGGCTCTGAAAGTCTAGAACAGGTACCTTGCCTCCATATAGTTCAGAATATCCCCCTTTGAAGCAACAACCACAGTCATAAATAGAGTTAATTCTGAGGTCAGAGCCACATCTCACTCATCTCTATGTACTCTACTGGAATATACTGTATCTTAGGAGGTAAAAAGAAATCATTAATTTTTGACTGAATGAAGAAAGCAAATAAATCCCCATGATTGCAAATTTTAGGAAGTAATAAAAATGCCTAAAACATTGTGGAATTCTCCAGTTTCTTCACTCTGGACCCACAATTAATTCTCTGCTTGCTAAAACACAGGTAAGGGACTCACACCCAGGACACGTGTGAGGATCAAATCGAACTTTTTTTGTTTAGATGTTAAACTAAGATAAACAATAATTAACTGGTTCCAAGAAATCCCCTTTCCCAAAGTCTGGTGTTTAGACAAGTCAGCATCCCTACTTAAAAGGAAGCATTCTCCTTATCTCTGGAAGGGACTCTGGCTCTCCATTAACATACACCTGTGGTGCCCATTAGCATATCAAGGTCTATGCTAGCTTCTAAACTCCTTCAGCCTCCACTCAACAAGTACCTGTTACACACTTCAAAGTCCCCTACTCCCAGGGACCCAGTTCCATTAAAACCCTGGAACCCCCCCACCCCCACCCCAGCCTCCCTGAGACAGCCTTGGTGGTTTGGAATAAACATATCTCTTTTACCCTTGGAACAGCTATTTTGGTTTCATTACTGTGCCCATTTTATTCAATAATCACCCATATTTTTTTTACAGCATTCTTATGTATTTCCCACATAAGCTTCAATTATATGAAACAGGCAAAGTATAGTTCCCAATAAAACAGCTAAGAGGGCACACAGCATTTAATACTAAATTTTCTTGGTGCTTCATAAAAAGAAGTATTAATGACATTACCATGAAATACAAATGCCACTGTACTGCCTAAGCTAGTTCCAAGTGTAACTTCACACTTCATTACTGAGTGCAATTTGTATTTCTTCTAACTAACCAAGTTAAGGCAGTTACACTTACCCCAGAGCAGATTTTTGCTTTTCTCCAAAATCAAATGGGACGGTAATAACTACATCATTTGCATCTGAGCCCAAGACAGAATGTGCTGTTTCTGTACATTTACAAGGAGACACAAATACATTATGATGAGACATGTCAGGTGATAAAATGCTCTGTAGTTTCCTAATTGAAGCCAAAGATCTTCTCAATAAACAAAACTCCCAATTTTGCCTGCCCTGTCCACTCCCTTCCTATGGCTCTTAAGTCATGCAGTGCTTCTTGTGGTTTTCATGATGGCGTGTGGACACAGAACCAGGTACTTTCCAAGGAGCCTGGCTCTTCAGTCTTGGACTGAAATCTAAATTAGATTGGGTCCAGGGAACTAGTTCAAAAGACATTAATGTGAAGATTAATGTCCTTAAGCTCAGGGCATTAAAATACTGCCTTGCCTCTCACAAGATTTTTTTGTTTGTTTTTCGAGACAGGGTTTCTTTGTGTAGTCCTGGCTGTCCTGGAACTCTGTAGACCAGGCTGCCCTCAAACTCAGAGGTCCACTTGTCTTTGCCTACTGAGTGCTGGGATTAAAGGTGTGCACCACCACAGCCAGGCTCTCATCAGATCTTAACAACTGCAAAGCTGAACTGAGCCTGGTAAGGAATATACACTAGAATTGACCAAACTCTTCTACAAAGTGCCACTGACTCTCTGGGCCTTTGTCTGGAGAGGTGATCAACTAGAGCAGCAATCAATCTGTCCACGTCACCATGGGGAGGGCATTACTGACCCTGAAGTTCTCAAACTATTAATCTGGCCCAATCCTTTTACGTACAATTTAAACAGCTGAAATCTGCAGTGCGCCAAAGCAGCGCTCAACACGTCTGCAATTTTGGAAATTGTTAGGAAATCTCAGTGGGACCTCCAAAATGTTAGGAATATTTCCTAATGGGAGCTCCCTGCTGATGCAAAATTCCTAATCAAGCCAAATCAAAACAAGCCAAATTAAGAAATATCCAGGTTTAATGGGAGTTCTGTGCTCTCAGGTGGCCCCGAGAGAGAACCTGGAAGCACCACCGGGAGGAAGAGAAGGAGACCACTGTTCCTCTTTTGGGAGCTCATTTAAATACCCTGGGGAGTGGTCCTGACCCCCCCACTCAGGGAGGGGTCAGGACCTGGCCTGCTGGGATTTGGAGTCCAGAGTGCTAACTCTCAGGATCAGGGGGCTAGGATAAATGCAAGGGGCTGGGGCCTAAGCTCCTGACCCTCCCCCATCCAGAAGGGGTCAGGACCTGGCCTGCTAGGATCTGGAGTCCAGACCAGGCCTGGGGGCTGGGACAGATGTCAAGGGCTGGGGCCTAACTCCCAACTTAACAGAAAGTTTGGAGTTCAGAATTTTGGATTAGGGATTCTTAACTGGCAGATTCTAGGTAGATATCCCCAAATTTAAAAATCTCTAAAATTTTAAATACTTCTGGTCCCAAGCATTTCAGATAAGAGCTACTCAGCCTGTCCTTATAGGGAAGGTTAAGGTCAGAGCCAATTGGCAGCCAAACAAAATCTAGTTTAGATCTAACTGCTAATTTGTGGACTCACTCACTGTTTTTCCCTTCAAATCTTTTTGTTTGCTTGTGTGTGAGAGCGCATGCACGCAGGCATGGTAAGATGGCTTTAACTTGCCAAGAACTCTTCAAGTAGGCCAGGATGGCCAGCCAGCAAGCCCCAGCACACATCTGTCCTCAGCTTCTCATACTGCAAACCACCCAACTCTTTTAAAGTTAAGGGATCATTTAAAGTTAACAGGGGCTGCAAAGGTAGCTCAGTGGTTAAGAACAGGTATTGTTCTTGCAGAGATCCTAAGTTCAATTCCCAGCCCCTACATCAAGCAGCTTACAAGTGCTTCTAATTCCACCTCCAGAGGATACCTCTACCCTCATGCACATATACTGACATATATATCATATATATTTACATACACACGCACACATATACATACATGAAGTTGTAAAGTAATTTAACAATTAGTTTTTGTGCAGTACCTTTCATTTTACTGAATATCAGTCTGGCAACATCTTCCGGATTAACAAATTTTGTTTCCTCTCCAGTATCTATTTCATATCGCAATTTCCCATTTTTCTCAGTGACCTAAAAAAAATTACAATTATGCCAAATGTACAATAATTTAAATAAGAACTTTAAATGAATTTCAGTTTAACACTGTATGTCATGAACTTTGGCAATTAATTACTTTGAGTATAGAGGAGAGAGTAAAAGAACCATACTCACTGAACATTTACTTTCCAAGATGTATTTCTGAGCTTGTGGATCGGCAGGGCTGTTCATAAAGAGATACAGAGATACCTCAGCATTAAAAAATTAATATTGTAGATACATAAGGCTTAAAGAAGTCTGTACTCTTCACACCACTGAATAGATACGAAAATATATCAACAATTAAACTGATCAATAATAAGAGGCTTGAATTTAATGGAGGATTTTACAATGGCTATAATTGTTGTTCTTGGCATTTGAAAGTAATTAAAGTTCTGACCTTAACATACATTTTTGAATGAACTGATCAATGCTCTTATACCCTACACTTTAATACCTATGACCTTGCAGACTGAACTAGAGATACAAAGGAGGTAAGACTGTAAACCCAGGGTAAAGACTTCACCCCACATATGTTGTTGGGTTTCTATACATGAAAATTAACACCAAAAACCAAAATTTTGAGCAAAAGTATGGATGTTGCATATAGAAAGTAGTACCAAATGACATTAATACCCATATAAAATACCAAATAACTGCATCATCTATGAAATGTAAAAATGGGTATGTTGCTATGTTAATACTAATGTCTGCAGCTGACACTATTTTCAAACTTACCACCCATTTAGGCCTCATAATACCAAGTGGGGCAGGCTGGGTGCACATCATTTTAGAGACATGTTCAGAGAGGGGTGGTGACTTACAGGACAGGGCCAGGACTTGACCCCAGCTACACTTCAGCAGTCTTCCCCAACATTGTAAGTGAGCACTTTGTGAATTCTGTTTATCAAAGACAGAGAGGAACTCGGATCCTTCACTTAGTTTCATGCAGAAATTGAGACAAACTAGTCTGCCCCTTCCTAGCGGTCTTCCAAAGAGCCGTGGCCATTCCCAAGTATTCAGAGCTTAATAGGAGCTGGAAATTAGTAGTGGCAAACGGTGGTCCAGGGCCATGTGAGAACCTTATCCTCGGCCGTCTGGGGGCCAGGAGGGTTTACAATGGGCTAAACTGGTCTAGAGTCCTGGAGTCACATGCAAGTTCACCTTCCCTTTCTCCATCACCTAAAAATTGAGAATTAATTAGTAGAAGCCAGATGTAAGCTTGCCCCATGTTGTCACAGCTACATTAATTAATGATATAACTGGCCAGCAACCAGATCTACAGTGTAGAATTTAGGTTTCTTTCTTTCTTTTCTTTTTTTTTTTAAAAAGAAACTGCCTGGCCCTCCTGTTTTTCTGAACCATGTAACCCTCATTCCAGATATTTTAAGGAAAGTAGAAGAGAACACAAAGTTTTCCCAGAGTAGGACTTTGTACCAGTGTTCTAAGTTCTGCATAATTCTCACATATTCAGAACAGAATTCAAGCTGGCCAGGAACATCTACTATATGGAGTTTAAGTTATTAGCCAATAGCATAGGATCATTTTCAAGGAAGGATGTTTTATGGAATTGACAGAACTCCTAGAAATTTATTTCCTGACTGTCATGCAGAGAGGGTCTGAGGACAGGGTGCAATGTAGCAAGGGGGCAATACACACATAAATGACACTGGAGACTCACAGTAGACACAGAGAAAGCAAGATGGAGGTGACAAAGGATCAGCTGTCATCAGAAAGCAGTGGACAGACCCACAGTTCTACACAAGTCAAAACTTTATTTGTCCATACCAGGACTAAGGTATGTAACAGAGAAACAGGTGGTGGCGGCTGGCATAGAGGGCACCTCATTCACATTGCGGCCTTCAGGAGGTTGGTCCTACCACGGCAACACAGCTTCTCACCAGCAACGCCATGGCCACTTTCTCAAGTCTCTCCGACAGTTATCAGGGCCCCGGGGTTTGCCAACACCAGCACTCAAGTGCTATGGCCTCCTCTGCACTCCCGCTACACTCCATGCCCATACATCTACACAGACATTCACCTGTGCACTGGGTCCTCACAACATCCCTGTGAGGTAGGTAGGACAGACGATTGTTAGTTCCCACGTCAGATGAAGACCCTGAGTTACAGAACGGTGAGAGGCTTGTTGGAGGAGGTAATGGGAAGGCGAGGTCAGGCCTTCCTTGCACTTGGCCTCTACCATCACACTGTCTCCTTTAATATTTTGCAAGTTTTCTTGTTAACTCCTCAGGACCCAGTATTTTATTCCCTTATTTTGGTTACTCTGCCCTTTAGGGTTTTCAAAATACCTCAAATTTAACTCCACTTCTGTTCCTTAGCATTTCTCCCATATCAAATAGATGCCATCTACATACTGTCACCATTAGATCTATATGGCACAGGTCTAAGTCTCCTCAAAGTACTTCTCTGTCTCCACCCTGCCCCCCAGAATACTTATCAGTATTAGCTTTATTTGGTTATAACAGATACGCATTTTTCCATGTCATGGCCTAAAACATGAAACGACACTTATATATCCACTTCAATGAAAGTATCTATCTACGGATGTTCAGTATAATGCTCAGAAATCTCACCAGCATATCAATAAACATTAATACACTCGAGGTGTCCTTAAATACAACTGTAAACAGTATTTCAAACATACATTAATAGCTGCTGACTAAAAATATTATGAAGAGCTCACCTCCACTTTTACCATTCTAGAACTGAAAGGTATAAAAATTATCTAGTAGAAATTTTTCAACCTAGAGATTAAAACAAAAAAAATGGTGGCACAACTAGGGTAAGTGGTTCAGCCAGCGAAAACAACTGTGACAGGACTGCAGGCCAGGATCCCAGCCAGACCCCAGTGCATTCCACACACACACTGCTCATGTGAATTCTAGCCAGACCCCAGTGCGTTCCACACACACTGCTCATGTGAGTTCTAGGCAGACCCCAGTGCATTCCACACACACACTGCTCATGTGAATTCTAGGCAGACCCCAGTGTATTGCACATACACACTGCTCATGTGAGTCCTAGCCAGACCCCAGTGTATTGCACATACACACTGCTCATGTAGAGTTCTAGGCAGACCCCAGTGTATTGCACACACACACTGCTCATGTAGAGTTCTAGGCCGACCCCAGTGCATTCTACACACACACTGCTCATGTAGCCTCATATTCCAGCAGTGCGCTCTTACACCTGTTCATGGCTCCAGGGATCCCACCATTGTTTTGTCCTTTTCTTTACTAATGTACATGTCTAGCTTTCCTATAAGCACCTGACCGCAATGCACCCCACTCACCCCCCAAAAAACTCTTAAAACATTTTCTCCCAAGCTTACTAGTTGCAGGAGGGCTTTTAAGCCCCTAAGAGTCTTACCTGTGTTTTCTACAGTACTACGAGGCCTACTAAGAAACAGTTCAGTGGCGGTCAACAGCATTGCAGTGCAGTTTATTACCTCTGCACAGGGATGTGTGCCTGGGTGAGGGCTTGAGCTTAGAGCTGACTGGGGATCGGCCTCTATCACCTCCCACTATTCTCCAAACTAAAGGGCAAACAGAGCTGCTCTGACAGCACGCCCATTAGTCCTATGAGCTTCTGCTTACATCACTTAGGGAAAAAAAGTTACTCTGGATCTAGACTTGCCCTCAATAACATGTTAGGGCCCAAACCAAACATCAGCTAACAGAAACAAATGCAATCGGCCACAAGCAGATTGGAAATGGATATAATCCAGGTTGTATCCATGTTCAAATGGCAATCACAATGTAAACATATAACTTATGCATCTAAACGGGCTCAAATAATATGAAAGGCAAAGAATCTACTTACACTCTCTACCTTATAAAACAGCCACTGTTTTACCCTCTCAAAGTCTACCAACACTAACCGCTTACCTCCACAGTGCTCATTATCAGTCACTGTTTTACCCTCTCAAAGTCTACCAACACTAACCGCTTACCTCCACAGTGCTCATTATCAGGTCCTCATCTCTACAAAGACCAGGAACGAGTGAAATGACAGCAGGGAAGCTGGTCTAAGAGAAGTGCTTGCAAGTAGGTATGTCAGAGACAGAGCGGTGAAAATGTAAGCGACAAAGACACAAATACAGTTGTGCCTAGACTAGTGACCAGAGAGGGTTAAGAACTTACAATCTCAATCTAAGAGGCAGACAAATTAAACTGATAAAGATTCAAGCAATGAGGTCATGGGACACCACTACATTTCTGTATGTTGTAAACGACTGTGCTTACCCCAGCTTCGCCTCAGTCAAGGGCAAGTGCATTCATAACTGACATGTGTATAGTGATTTGAAACCCTTTCACATCTATAAGCCACTCGGTCCTCACAACAACCCTGTGAGGTAGGCAGGGCAGGAATGACTGATCCCCTCGACAGACGGAGACTGCTGGCGAGGTAAAGAAGATTGCCTCACAGGGTGAGCAGCCAGGGCAAGCTAGCTATCGATTTGTTCCTTCCGGTTTCTACTAGGCTGTCCTTCCATTCCTCAAAGGCCTTTCCATCAGGGAGAATCTCAGGAAAAGACACAGAAAAGGAGCCAGGGTTCTGGAAGGTAGCTGATAGAAATGGAGTTGTACCAGTCTGGGAAATACATCCATTCGACCAGTTCCTAGCTTTTGGTATTTGAAATCAATCTCTGAAGCAACTTCTCAAGCCCTAGCTGGAAAGCACCAGTTGCTTCTTCCACGGCTGTCGCCAAGCGTCTGACGGCGATGATGGCATCCCTGCGTAGCTCATTAGCGGTGTCTTGCTGGGCACTGGCCTCCTCACCAATAGCAATCAGCCTGTCCAGCTTCTCTTCCTCTCTCTTGGAGAGTTCTCGTGCCAGCCTCCTGTTCTCTGCCAGCTCAGCTGCAATGGTCCTGGCCACTGAGCGCCTTCTCCGCCTTGCCCACCGTGGAGGGGGCTCACTGGTCAGAGGTCTATCCCCTCTAGAGATAAAAGCAACTCTGGAAGAGGCGCCTGGAGGCTGTGGTGTGGAGGCTGCCCCAACAGGGTTTCGGCTGGTGCTGGTACAGGGACTGGATTCCCTCGACACACCCAGTCTGGTCATGGGGCTGCTCTGACAGGGAGCAACTGCACCTCTGAAAAGGTGGTGGGAGCTGCTGTAGCTGGGGGTCCCTTGAGAGCACCCTGAAAAACAAAGCCACAGTGTTGCAAAGAGGACATTCCTGCTAAGGGAATGCTTGCAGCCAGCAACAGAGTTGCGACAGTTACAAAAGTAGGGTAGTTCTTGGGAAGGTCTCTTTCCATGAGGGAATAAAAGGAAATGATTCTGTAATAAAACTGGCCCCGTAAATTTCCCAAGATCCTTTCCATGTGGCTATGCAACCCATTCTTTCCCCCATGTATTCCTAAGTACCCATCACAAATAATGCCAAAGCTGGACATAGCATTCAGAGTTGGAGCACTTGCCAGGCATGCACAAATAATGACCAAACTAGCATGCTTTGAAAGAGCATGTCTTCACGTGCGAAGAGTTTGACTATATATGTAAGCTCATAGTTAAAAACCTGGAGTACTTGAAAAAGGGGGTTCAATGAGACAGAAATCAAGAGCTATGCTCAAGACGGTGCTACCCAAACTTTTAACACTACTTGGGACCAAGTGACTCTGAGCCCCAGTCCCTTTCATGCTTGGGAGTTACCTGCACCCGAGGAGTCATCCCAGGAGTCCTCAAGGTCACTGGCTTCTGGTATCCGGTCACTGATTCTCAGCTGACAATCCTCATCTGATTCCTTAACTGTTTGCAAAATACGCTGATGACCAGCTGCCTGCGTCCTTTTTGCTTTCCGCAAGCTGGTTCCCTCTTCCCCTGCAGTGACAGAGGTCACTAAATCCTGATCACAGTGCTTGGCCCAAGCAGCAGCCTCCATTAAGTTGTCTGGGTCCGTCACTATCTGATTTCGAAGAAGCTGGTCCAACGTATCATAAAATGGACAGTGCGGTGGATCCCCCATACTTGTGGCATGGGCAACATAGGCCTTTAAATATAATGCCTTCAGAACTTTAAACTTGGAGCGGCACTGGCGTTCGGTGCGGCGGAAGCCTTCCTGCTGCATCCGCTTAGACACGGCCTGATAGACATCTGCATTATGATGCATAGTCTGGAGGCGTTGGATGTACTCTGCCTCGCCTAGTATGGAGAGAAGAGTTCGTGTCTCCTGTCTGGACCAACGGATGCCCGCACTGCTATTGGTGGTGGCCATAGTGGACTGGGAAGGAAGGCTACTGAAGCAAGCTCCTGGGCAGCAGGGTACAATTTTGAAGGCGTGGGGAAGTTCTGTGTGCTCTCAGCATTTTTCCAGGAGCCAGCCGGTTCTTTCCTCTCAGGGCTAATTGCTGAGAAGTCAGGTCTGAGGACCACACTTCTGGCTGGAAGGCCACAGGGGAATGAGAGTTACAGGGAAGGTGTAAGGATCATTCTGGCAGCAAGCTAAGTAGTGCTTCCTGTGTGTAGGTCAAAGGCATATGGCCAAGACTCTGGGAGTTCATCTACTCACAGGAAGTACCCGACCATGGGCTTAATGGCTTGGGAACAAAAGGACTTGCTTTTCTACAAAGGGCTAAATGCACCCAAGGCTGAGACCTTATATAACTACATTTTATAAAAACAACCATGGTCTGGTTAAGTGGCTAGGCCAAGGAGAAAAATAACCTGAGCATGAAAAAGTGCTAGCAGGGCTGTGGTCTAGTGGTATGTCTGAATGGTACTCGACTGTGTGTTACCCATCTGATGCTCTACGGCACTCTTGCTAAGTGGATTTAGCTTTCAAGGCCAGACAAGTGAGCCTAAGCTGGTCTGCTAATACAAAGTACATGTGATAAACGACAGTCATGGCAGCATAAAGTAAACAAATCAAAACATCACCGGCTTCCAGGGGATAGATCTGGAAATGTTCTCTGTCTTGACTGCATCAACATTAGTGTCCTGGTGATACTCAACTATATAGTCTTGCAGGACGGTGACACTGGGGGAATGGGTAAATCTAATAATATACTGGTTGCTTTTATTTTCTTTCACGTGAAACTAGGATTATCTCCAAAGGGCAAGGGTTACTAAAAAAGTTGCTAGCTCCTCAATGACTCTGGCTTCAAGATCTATCACAACTCCCCATTTATAATTAAAAAACATTTGATATCAACTTATTCTTAATATGGTTAGCAAAACATTTTAATAACTCTACTAAAGCTAAAGGCTATGGGCACATACTCATCACACACACACAAATCTGAATTTGTTCCTAAATATTGTGATATCAAGTTCAGTGTACTAAACAGACAAGAGCTAGTAAAATGAGCATGTTATGTAAATTAAGTATTACATTTAACTAACAATTTCTAAGTTTTAAAATCATCACAAGGAAATGTCTAATCTTTACATTCTCATTAAATGAAGTAAACCAGAGTGGAGCTGAGGACTATGAGGAGTCCTGACCTGCAGGCTTTCCTAATCCACCTCTTTAATCTGGAAAAGTCACAAATTCCAAGTGCCTTGACTTCCTCATCTGTAAACAGCAAAGGGCAGTACCAGTCCGACCAATTTTTATGGGGATGTTGAGAGGATTCAATAGAATCATAGGTGTAAGAGCACTTAAAATACCACCCAGTACTACCACGCCAGAGAAAATGACAAGGCCCTAATTATTATGATAATCTATAATTTGAGGAGACAGAAGTCTGGGGAAGCAAGCTTCTACAATCTTCTAATTAAAGTCACAACAGATGATTGACCTGCTTCTTAAGACATTTAATTAAGCTGTTTCTCCAATGATTACATTTGTGAGTCAATTGGAAAGGCAGTTCCCAGAGTCAGAAGGTCCCCAGGAGGAAAATCGATAGCAGCTACATAAATTATGACCAATTTTAAGAGATTTTGCAAAACTCAATCACCATGCAGAGAAATCTTCACATTCCCACAAAATTATTCAAGTTCACTCAGTTAAAAAATATATACAAATGCAAACTGCCCAAAGTACCGCTTGTGAGTGACACAAATGGCCAAGAGTAAAGGAACGCTGGCATTGATACCGTCAGACCTGTCAACAAGAATCGAATTTCTGAGCAAACGCACTGGGGAACCAAAATGACTACCATCAAATAAACTGGAGTATCTCTAGGACCTACAAGCATATGTTTTCGTTAGCACATCTTAAAAAGGACTTTACATCATACCTTCTGCCAAGGAGCTGCTTCACTTTCACTACTGTGCTCGCGATATTTCTTACTCTACTTTGTTTTGCTGCCAGACCAACAACCTGAAAGAGAGCAGCACGTTGATGATAATGCATGTTAACGACAATGCATGTGAGCCTTCATTATTTTCAAGTACAAAGACCGGGGTGAGAGAGACCTGTTCACTTTCCGAGTAGGCAACGATGGCCGGCGTGACTCTGTCCCCCGCATCGTTCGCAACCACGTCGGCCCGGCCATCCTAAAAAGACACATACAAGGGTTACTAGACTACACAAGCTCACTGAACATACCTGCAGGGCATAGAATTTTAGAAGAGCCTTTAGTCAGAGATGGCCATTTAGGCCTCGAAGTAACCATCTGTAAACAATCAGTGATTGTTACCTGAGATGCAAGTGGTTGCTCTTCCTTTGGGATTTCAGAGCCCTTGCACGACCCCAAGTCACAAGACCTTCCTGGCAAACCAGGAATTCTGGCAATGGCTATGAATTGCTTAGGTTCCTCAGACAACTCCAGGATCAGTAAGAGGTTCTGGCACTTGGAAACTGACTTTGCTAAAAGGCCTTTTATGTAACAATCAATAAAAAGTGCTTCTGCAAGGCTACTCTGGGGTTCAGTCCTCAGAGGCTGGTCCAGCCTGCTGCTTGCAAAGCCTTATTACATCCTGCAGTGTCTCTCTTCTGTATCATTCTGCTTTACTTTGGCATTTATGCCAGTGTTACTTTTGCCATCTATTTGCAAAGAAAAAACGGTTTATCAATCTTTTAACTGCCACCGTTAGTTTCAAAGCTTATACTCCATGCATCCCCCCCCGTTAGTTCTGTACAGTAAACCGAATCAAACATTCTATACACAATAACTAGCAAGCATTGCTACATGACTCTCCCACAATACACCTTTCCTCCCTACTTTCCTACAAATGCAGTAGCTAATCCCTTGGGACTTTCCTTATAAATCACGTAAGGCTTAAACCCGGAGTGGGTAAATTCCTTCTGCCTCGATATTGAGGAGAAAAATGTCACAGCTCCTTGTCAAGTTCTCAGTTCCAGAATCACCAAGTGTGTACAGCAGTGTCAATTCTTCATCAGCTACCCTTCTCTAGGCTGCAGTTCCACAGCGCTTCCGGTTGCCTAAAAATTCCAAAGACCTCCCACCTCCGGGAATCCCGAGTCCGTGATGCCACAGTGACCTGGGTCAGTTGTCACTAAAATCTCTCTGGCACCCAGGGGATTCTGACATTCAGGCTTGTTCTTTACAAGAATGATGTCCTGGGGCCCTGACGTCTTCTGAACCCTCTGGTCATCCTATGGCCACGGCCTCCTAAGTGAACCCTGCAGGTTTGAGGTCCCGGAGACTCCTCTGGGTATCCCATGGCCTTCTTGTTCCTGGAAAGCCTCAAAGGAGACAGCAGCCCCGACGTCCCAAGAGGGAATCCCGGAGTGCCCGATATCCCTTCCGCATCCACCCTCCACGCAGAAGGCTTGGCTGTGGAGGACGAGCGGAGAACCCGCAACATCGCCACTTGCTCGTACGTAAGGTTCCCGGGTCGAGAACAGGGTAGCCATCACGAACCCCAGAGCCAGCTTTCCAATCTCACCTTGTAGACAGCCACACAGGCCGATGTGCAGCCTAAGTGCACGCCGATCGCCGCCATGAGGCGGCGGAAACCACAGCAGCTCAACGACGGACCCTTCCTTCAGCAGGCTCCGCTAGCCTCCTCGGAGCAAGCCCATCAGGCACTGCGGGGACTTCACGTTCCCGCCCGCCTACTGCGTCCGGCCTGATGCGCCGGCCTCCCGAGCCGCAGCCAATCAGCATGAGGATCCCGCCTTCCTTCACAGCGGTTAGCCAATAATTTTAGCGCATCGCTCCGCGCTCCCTTGGAGCCCTCCGTGTTTGCCGTAATGCGCACGCGCAAACCGGAAAGGACCGGAAGAGGCTCATTAGCTTCTTCGCCCGAGCCCGGTTCATGAGAGCCAATGGGAACTCTTGACGTAATTGCGTCACTTGTTTCCTGCCTCTTCCCCTCTTCTGAGGTGCCAAAGTAGTGCGGAGGCACAGGCAGTCCCCGGTCCTAGGCTTAGCATGTGGTGCACGCGGTGCACCAGCTCGGCTACCCTAGTAACCTTTTGCACCGGGCTTTGGATCTTGAACCTGGTGCTGGCGCAGGGCCTGGAGGCCGGTGTGCTGCAGGGGCCTGATTGTGAAGGTGAGCGGTGTGTGACCTGCTTGCATGGCGGCGACACCGCGCTCTGCCCAGCAGCTTCTCCCGGGCCAGGTTGTAAATAACATCTCACCCGAGAAATGCGGCTCAGTCAATAATTTACCCCACCCCATCCCACCCCCCGCCTTTCGCAGCCTGAGCAAAAGCTTGACTCCGGCCCGGTGACACTTTAGAACACGTGCTGCTTTTGCTGTCATTAAGTTGGCGCAGGAAAAGGAGTGATTTAGAATTCCTATTGGATTTTGTGCAAATGATCTTGCTGCTAAATTAATTCTGTTGCTCCTAACTAGGGAGACTTGTCTCTCTGCATAAGACATGTTTTGAGGTTCAAACTAATTTGTCCCCTTCAGAAGGAAAATAAAACATGACAATATGCTAGGGTTGTTGAAATCTAAGACAAAGTTAACGCTGGTGAGAACTTTCTAGACAGAAGTTGCTTTACAAAGGAGCACAATAATTCCTTGAGAAGAGAAAGATAAAAAGACTACCTTTTTCTTCTATGGACTTAGCAATCACAACACCTTTATCTATTCCACGACCCTCTGACTTTGAGGGTGTTGTACTGCTTAGGTTTTACAAAAACAGCATCCTTTTTAAAGAACTGTTAACAAAAGCCAAGAGGAGAGTTTTGATAGTCCCTTCCTTTGGGACCACTGCAGCACTTACATCCTTCTTTTATTAAAATAATTTAAATGTGTATCTTCTGATCTTGAGAGTGGATGCACTGAAATGAAGATTCACAAGATTCACACTGAATGAGTGGTTGAGTGTGTAGTCTTACTCTTAAATGAAGTCCAGCTTTCTATCAGCAATTACCAAATCTTTCTCTAGAAATTTTAAAGTAGGTTGTGTTATTTTAAAATGACAGTTATAGATCTCATTTGTGCAGGCAGATCGCTCAGCAGCTAAAGGTTATTGTTTCCAAGCCTGAAAAAGCCCAGTTTGGTAGACCCCACATGATGGAAGGAGAAAAACGACTCTGGCAACTAGTCCCCTGACCTCCACACATGGCCATGGTGTGCTGACTCACAAAATCAATCAATCAATAGGAAATAAGCAGGTAACTAAATAAATACATGTAATATTTTTTTAAGATATATTTCCCAACACATTTAAGATCCATTTTTGGACATGTACTACCAATTGGATCAGCCACCCATAGTTAATTTTTTGTAGTTTTGGTCTGAAACCATATCAGAAGAGACATAGCATCTGGAGTCATGGGGAAGCCTGTCACCCTTTTTGACTTACTACTGTCTGTTGTGATTATTGGCTTGCACGTCTGGCTAACCCACTAAGGTATCATATTTGTTTGGTAGGAGGCTACATTGTGCTCCCACAGGCAGGAATCGTGGAACAAGAGCTAGGCTCTATATCATGTTCTATTACTGCTTATGAGCCTCTTTATTTTATTTATTTTGTGTGTCTGGCACAAGTGTCACAGTGAACGCAAGCTGGTCAAAGAGCAGACTCCTTTCTGTCCTTTCGCAGTGTGGGTCCTGGGACTTAAACTCAGGCCACAAGGCCTGGCAGTCAGCCCTTTTTCCAAGTTGAACCATCTCACCTGCCCTTGTGAACGCTTATTTATTAGTCAACTTCCTATCAGTGTATAAGATTAAAATACTGTATTAGGCTGCATATAACAAAGTGTGTATTATACTGCATATAATAATACAGAACATGTATTATATTGCATATACTATAACAGTGGTAAGACATGTGGTCATGGGCCACTTTCGACCTGTTGATGTGTTCTGGTTTGGGAAGATTTTCAAATCTCCTTTCTTATTCATTTCGCTTATTTGGTCCCTATAGATAGTTTAGTTTGTGAGACTTGGGCTTAGGTAATTTGAGATTTTCTAAGAAAACAAATGTGTCTAGATCTCTTTAAAAGGATTTTATTATGAAACTTAAAACTTTTTAAATCAGGGTAGACTGATGTATGAAACTACTTTAATAAACAAAGAAAACCCTCCAGCAAACACAAGCCAGGAACCCCAAGTTACTGGCTTTAATCATCCGTGCTGAGGTTATTAGAGAATAACCTCATGTTAAGTTCAAGCATTAAACTTGGGTTCCTCTGTGGCACCTGCCTCCTTGATGGTCTTGACACTGCTGTTTCTCTTGTCTTTCCCTTCTGTCACTGCAAATGTTCTTCAAAATTCTTCATGGGCTCTGGTTATAGCTAACTTCCCCTTCCCTCCCTCCTTCTCTACCTCTCTCCCTTCCTCCCTCCCTCCCTCCCTTCCTTCCAACGCAAGGTCTCACTATGTAGCCCCTGATGGCTTGGAAGTTGTGCAGAACAAGATGGCTTCAAACTCACCGAGATCTGCCTGCCTCTGCCTCCCAAATGCTGAGATTAATGACATATACCACCATGCTTGGCCTAGGCATGACTTAAAGGTTGGAATTTTTCAGTTTTGTGCCCTCTGTCCATATTTATTATCAGTCTATATATAGTGCAATAAAAATCAATCTACCTGACAGTCTAGTAAACCCTACGTCTCTATATCCAAGATCCCTTCTTTCCACAGTCTAAGACATATTGTCTATTAGGTGATTATGAAATGGTTAGCATTTCAAAAACTCGACATAGGTAAAAAATAACCCTCCCCAAATTTCATTCCTTGGGAGCTTATTTCTGTGCTGCGAGGTCAACAGAATTGGCTGGCTTGTTCTATATTTCTTTTTTTCTTCTTTCTGTCGAACAATTGCGTGTCTGTCAACTCTACCTTCTGCTGGGTTCTCTGCCTTTCTATAGACTTCCACTGTTTTTCTTTCTGCTGTCCTGGTGTCCTTCCACCCTGCACTTTGCCCCATCTCTAATCCCCTAGGAGGGTTATCACATTGCTCCTTGTTTTAAAAAAGTCTTTCAGTGGTTTCCCAGTTTCCTCCAGGGAGTGGCTCCTGCTTTCTTTTCCCACATATCTAGTATGTTTCTCAGGGGATTCAAAAAATTTCATTCTCTGCCATGCAACTGTGTACTTTATTATTTATTTAATTTTTAATTTTTTTCATGATATTTATTGAGCTCTACATTTTTCTCTGCTTCCCTCCCTGCCTCTCCCAAGGTCCCTATGTTCCCAATTTACTCAGGAGATCTTGTCTTTTTATATCTACTTCCCATGTAGATTATATCTATGTAAGTCTCTCTTAGTGTGCGTATTGTGGTTTGTAGGCTGGTTTTCTTTGCTTTATGTTTAAAAACCACCTATGAGTGAGTACATGTGATAATTGTCTTTCTGTGTCTGGGTTACCTCACTCAAAATGATGTTTTCTAGCTCCATCCATTTTCAAGCTGTCATTATTATTTTTCTCCATTGTGTAAACGTACCACATTTTTTTTTATCCATTCTTCGATTGAGGGGCATTTAGGTTGTTTCCAGTTTCTGGCTATGACAAACAAAATGCTATGAACATAGTCGAGCACATGTCCTTGTGGCACGATTGAGCATCCTTTGGATATATACCCAAAAGTGGTATTACTGGGTCTTGAGGAAGGTTGTTTCCTAATTTTCTGAGAAATCACCACACTGACCTCCAAAGGGGCTGTACCAGCTTGCATTCCCACCAGCAATGCAGAAGTGCTCCCTTTTCCCCACAACCTCTCCAGCATAAGTTGTCATCAGTGTTTTTGATCTTGGCCATTCTTACAGGTGTAAGATGAAATCTCAGAGTTGTTTTGATTTGCATTTCTCTGATGACTAAGGATGTTGAACATTTCCTTAAGTGTCTTTCAGGCATTTTAGATTCCTCTGTTGAGAGGTTTCTGTTTAGGTCTGTACTCCATTTTTTTCATTGGATTATGTGTTCTTTTGGTGTCCAATTTCTTGAGTTCTTTGTATATTTTGGAGATCAGACCTCTGTCTGATGTGGGATTAGTGAAGATCTTTTCCCATTCTGTAGGCTGTCATTTTGTCTTGTTGACCGTGTCTTTTGCTTTACAGAAGCTTTTCAGTTTCAGGAGGTCCCATTTATTAATTGTTTCTCTCAGTGTCTGTGCTGCTGGGGTTCTATTTAGGAAGTGGTTCCCTGTGCCAATGCGTTCAAGTGTACTTCCCACTTTCTCTTCTGTAAGGTTCAGTGTGGCTAGCTTTATGTTGAGGTCTTTGATCCATTTGGATTTGAGTTTTGTACATGGTGATAGATAGGGGTCTACTTTCATTTTCTACATGTTAATATCCAGTTATGCTAGCACCACTTCTTGAATATGCTTTCTTTTTTCCATTTGATATTTTTTGCTTCTTTATCAAATAAAAGGTGTTCGAAGATGTGTGGATTGATATCCGGGTCTTCTATTCGGTTCCATTGGTCCTCCTGTCTGTTCTTATGCCAGTACCAGGCTGTTTTCAGTACTGTAGCTCTGTAATACAGTTTGAAGTCAGGGATTGTGATGCCTCCAGAAGTTCTTTGTTGCCCAGGACTGTTTTAGCTATCCTGGCTTTTTTGCTTTTCCAAATGAAGTTGAGTACCATTCTTTCAAGGTCTTTGAAGAATTTTGTTGGGATTTTGATGGGCATTGCGTTGAATCTGTAGATTGCTTTCAGTAGAATTGCCATTTTTACTATATTAATTCTGCCTACCCAAAAGCATGGGAGGTCTTTCCATTTTCTGGTGTTTTCTTCAATTTCTTTTGTCAAAGATTTAAAGTTCTTGTCATACAAGTCTTCTACTTATTTGGTTAGAGTTACTCCGAGATATTTTATGCCATTTGTGGCTATTGTGAAGGGTGTTGATTCCCTGATTTCTTCCTCAGTCCTTTTATCATCTGTGTACAGGAGGGCTACTGATTTTTTTGAGTTAATCTTGTATCCTGCTACATTGCTAAATGTGTTTATGAGTTGTAGAAGTTCTTTGGTAGAATTTTTGGGATCACTTATGTAAACTATCATATCATCAGCAAACAGTGAGAGTTTGACTTCTTTTCCAATTTGTATCCCCTCGAACTCTCTTTGGTGTCTTATTGCTCTAGCTAGGACCTCAAGGACTATATTGAATAGGTATGGAGAGAGTGGACAACCTTGTCTTGTTCCTGATTTCAGTGGAATCGCTGGGAGTTTCTCTCCATTTAGTTTGATGTTGGCTGTTGGCTTGCTGTACATTGCCTTAATTTTATTTAGGTATGTTCCTTGTATCTCTGCTCTCTCCAAGACTTTTATCATGAAGGGATGTTGTATTTTGTCAAATGCTTTTTCAGCATCTAATGAGATGATCATGTGGTTTTTATTTTTCAGTTTCTTTATATGGTGGATTACGTTGACAGATTTTTGTATGTTGAACCATCCTGCATGTGTGGGATGAAGCCGACTTGGTCATGGTGGATGATAGTTCTGATGTGTTCTTGGATTCTATTTGCTAGTATTTTATTTAGTATTTTTGCATCAATGTTCATGAGTGAGATTGGTCTGTAATTCTCTTTCTTAGTACTGTCTTTTTGTAGTTTGGGTATCAGGGTAATTTGTAGCCTCGTAAAAAGAGTTTGGCAATGTTCCCTCTGTTTCTATTGTGTGGAATAATTTGAGGAGTATTGGTGTTAGTTCCTCTTTGAAAGTCTTGTAGAATTCTGAGCTGAAACCATCTGGTCCTGGGCTTTTTTTGGTTGGGAGACTTTTGATGACTGTTTCTATTTCTTCAGCAGTTATAAGTCTGTTTAATTTGCTTATCTGATCTTGATTTAATTTTGATAAGTGATAC
>PVIU01000469.1:290232-319671 GCA_004026605.1 Ondatra zibethicus
ATGACCTGATGATCCTCTGTATTTCCTCTGTGTCTGTTGTTATGTCCCCCTTTTCATTTCTGATTTTGTTAATTTGGATATTCTCTCTCTGCCTTTTGGTTAGTTTGGATAAAGGTTTGTCTATTTTGTTGATTTTCTCGAAGAACCAACTCTTTGTCTCATTGATTCTTTGTATTGTTTTCTTTGTTTCTATTTTGTTCATTTTAGCTCTCAGTTTGATTATTTCCTGCCGTCTAGTTCTTTTAGGTGAGTTTGCTTCTTTTTGTTCTAAAGTTTTCAATTGTTCTGTTAATTCACTAGTGTTGGATTTTTCAAGCTTCCTTATGTAGGCATTTAGTACTATGAACTTGCCTCTTAACACTGCTTTCATTGTGTCCCATAAATTTGGGTATGTTGTGTGGTCATTTTCATTGAATTTTAGGAATTCTTTAATTTCCCCTTTTATTTCTTCCTTGACCCATTGATGATACAGATGAGCACTGTTTAATTTCCATGTGTTTGTGGGTTTTCTGGAATTGGTATTGCTGTTGACTTCTAGTTTTAAAGCATAGTGATCTGATAAGGTGCATTGGGTTATTCCAATTTTTTTTTGTATTTGTTGAAGTTTGTTTTGTTACCGAGTATGTGGTCAGTTTTTGAGAAGGTTCCATGAGGTGCTGAGAACAAGGTATATTCTTTTCTGTTTGGATGGAATATTCTATAGATGGCTGTTAAGTCCATTTGAGTCATAACATCTGTTAGTTCTCTTATTTCTCTGTTCATTTTTTGTCTGATTGACCTGTCCAGTGGTGAGAAGGGAGTGTTGAAGTCTCCCACTATTAGTGTGTGGGGTTTAATATATGATTTAAGCTTTCGAAGTGTTTCTTTGACATATGAAGGTGCCCTTGTATTTGGGGCATAGATGTTCAGTATCGAAATTTCCTCTTGATGGATTTTCCCTGTGTGCTAATATGAAATGTCCTCCTTTTTTTTTCTTTTGACTGATTTTAGCTTGAAGTCTATTTTGTTAGATATTAGGATAGCTACACCTGTTTTTTTCTTAGGTCCATTTTATTGGTATATTTTTTCCCAACCTTTTACTTTGAGATGCTGTCTGTCTTTGAGGTTGAGATGCGTTTCTTGTATGCAGAAGAGGGATGGGTTCTGTTTTCGTATCCAATCTGTTAGCCTGTGCCTTTTTATAGGTGAGTTGAGTCCATTTGCATTAAGGGATATTAATGACCAGTGGTTGCTATCTCCTGTTAATTTGGTTTTCATCGTTGGTGATGTTATTTTGTGCATTTTTTTTCTTCTTCGGGAGTTGCTGTAATGAGATCATCAATTGTCTGTGTTTTTGTTGGTGTAGCCATCTTCCTTGGGTTGGAGTTTACCTTCTAGTATTTTGTGTAGGGCTGGGTTTGTGGCTAGGTGTTGGTGAAATCTAGATTTGTCATGGAATATCTTGTTTTGTCCTTCTATGGTGATTGACAGTTTTGCTGGGTATAGTAGCCTGGGCTGGCATCCATGGTCTCTCAATGTCTGCATAATGCTTGACCATGACCTTCTGCCTTTCATTGTCTCCACTGAGAAGTCAGGTATAATTCTGATAGGTCTACCTTTATATGTTACTTGTCCTTTTTCCTTTGCAGCTCTTAATATTCTTTCTTTACTCTGTATGTTTAGTGTTTTGATTATTATGTGGCGAGAGGACTTTTTTTTTTTTGATCCAGTCTATTTGGTGTTCTGTAAGCTTCTTGTATCTTTATAGGCATATCTTTCTTTAGGTAGGGAAAGTTTTCTTCTATGATTTTGTTAAATAAATTTTCTGTGCCTTTGAGTTGACTTTCTTCTCCTTCTTCTATACCTATTATTCTAAGATTTAGCCTTTTTATGTTGTCCCATATTTCATGGATATTTTGGGTTAAGCTTTTGTTAGATTTAATGTTTTCTTTAACTGATGAGTCTATTTCCTCTATTTTATCTTCTGCACTTTATCTTCCGCACTTGAGATTCTCTCTTCCATTTCTTGTATTCTGTTGTTCGTGCTTGTATTTGTGGTTCCTGTTCTTTTCCTCATGATTTCTGTTTCTAATATTTCTTCGGCTTGTGTTTTCTTTATTTTTTCTATCTCAGTTTTCAAGTCCTGAATAGTTTCTGTTATATGTTTGAGTTCTTTTTCTTGGTTTTCTTTAAGTGATTTGCTGATATCTTCCAATTTTTTGTTTGTTTTTTCTTCCATTTCTTTAAGGTAATTTTCAATTCATCTTTAATAATTTCAGATATTCTCTTGTGGTTATTTTTTAGATCATTTTCTTCTGGGTCATCCATATTTGGTTGTTCAGGTCTTACTTTTGTAGTGTCTTTGAGTTTCACTGGTATTGTGTTGCTCTTTGTGGTATAGCTTGTGATCTTACCTTTTCTACTCATCTTTTCCTCTAATAGCTGTGGTTGGTGCTGTCTGAGATTCTGTTGAATAATCTCCTAGGTGCCAGTAGACCAAAAGCTAAAATGGTTTTCCTAGTGGTACAGTCAGTGTCACAGTTCTAGTTACTCCGTTGGTTATTCCTGTTCCTGAAGGTAGCTCAGCGCTCCTGTGTTTTGGTCTGCTGTCTTAGAGTTTGCTGTCTCAAGCCTACTTTGGTCTAGGCTACTGGCTTTGATCTGTTTCTGTAAATCTTGGTCTGGATCTCCTCTTGCAGATGTCCCTGGCTTGGAGTTAGACCTGTTCTGGTGGAGATCGCTGACTCTGGATCTGGTCACTGGTTTAATCCTGATCCGCTCGTGTCCCGGGACCGGGTTTGCTCCTGGCTTTTGCTCCTGGTAGAGCCAGTTCTTTCCTTGTCCTAGGTAACTGGTTCAGTCCTACTCCAGTTCGGTGGAGGTCGCAGACTCTGAGTCAGGTGGTTGGCTCAATCAGTGTCCCGGGACTGGGTTGGCTCCCAGGGCTGGATTTGCTCCTGGCTTTTGCTCCCGGTGGAGCTTGTTTCCTCGGCTTTCTCTGTCCTAGGAGTCTCGTTCAATTCCACTCCTGTTCCGGTGGAGAGCGCTGGCTCTGGATCTGGTCGCTGGGTCAATCCTGATCCACTAGTGTCCCGGCACTGGGTTTGCTCCTTGCTTCTGCTCCTGGTGGAGCCCGTTCTCGCAACTGTGTACTTTTTAGGTGTCTCTAGATGATGTCTCTCACCCCATGGTTTTCAGGATCCATTATGCCACACAATAGTCAGATTATTGAACAAAAGGATAGAAATGTGCTGTGGCAAAATTTCATGCATGTTTTGGTGAGGCAAATGTCCATCTTTTCTTCATTGGACAAATGATGCTGGTCAGAATGACAGCTGAGGTTGAGAAATCCTATGAGGATAGGTTGGGGTAAAGATATGAGACTTTGCAAGACTGGATCTCTCCTGTAGAAAGACAAGATGAGAAGTTGCATGAAGACTTTGATGAATTCCTGCTCACTGACAGCAAGATCACGGCAGCAGCTGTACTCTTCTTCGCAGACTTAACATGCTTGATAATTAAGTTGATATGTCAGGAGACATTTTTCACTCTGTCAGTGACTCATAATGTTGTTAATCATTTAGATTTTTTTTTTTTTCATTTGTCTCTAGGGAGACCACTGGTCCTTTCTCTTGTTCTGCCTTCCTGGATGTTCCAAAGAGTGCTTTTCTGATTCTGTCTTATATCCTCAACTTCAAAATGTTGGTGTTTCATGAAGATGATACCCAGGCCTATATTTTCTCCATCTCCTTTTTCCCTGTGGCCTTATCTTTTGAATATTGCTTGAATATGATGGATTACACATTTATGTACCATCCTAGATGATATTCCAGTTCCCAGATTTATAATGATGTTCTGCACTTCAACATTTTAGCCAACAATGGACCATGTATGCAAAAGTGGTTCTATGAAATTATGAAAATTTTCTATCACTCAATGATGTTGAATCACTTGTTTTTAATCATTTGTTTGTGTTGATTCTGCAATAAACAAACCCCATGCAGGATTGGGCTAATGCGTGTTTTTGTTTCTTAGTTTTTAGTAAACAAGTTTAAAAAGTAAGAAATAAATTAAGAAGTTAAAGAATAAATATTTAAAGGAAGAAGATATAGTGCAATGTTTGTATTTCAACTAAGTGTCATAACAAAACAGCCAAATAGTATTTTTTAAATTAAAGAATTTATATGGTGGAAAACATATAGTAAGCTCTGGTTCATCTATCATGAAAGAAAGAAAACTAATTTTTTTCCAAAAATTTCATGAAGCCTAAGTGTTCAGTGACTGTTGTGTCTACCTCAGTGTGAACTAATACATCTTCAGTGCCTACAGTGTGAACTAATACATATTCAGTGCCTACAGTGTCTACCTCAGTGTGAACTAATACATGTTCAGTGCCTACAGTGTCTACCTCAGTGTGAACTAATACTCTTGACCTTTGTAGTGAGCCTCCCCTTTCTGGATCCCCCATCACAGCTTCTAGTTCTGCAGGCTCCATTCATAGTAAAAGTCACATGTAGGCATACCATTTTATTTTAAAGCTATCTTTTCTGAAGATTTATTTTTCTTTATGTGTCTCTGATATATATGATGCATGTGTGAATAAGCTGCCAGAGGCCAGAAGAGGGCGTGTGATCTCCTTAAACTAGAGTTTCAGGTGGTTGTGAGCCACCTGACATGGGTGCTGGGAATGAACTTGGGTCCTCTGGAGGAGCAGAAAGTATTCTCTTAACCACTGAGCCGTTGTTCCAGCTCTGATTATTAATATTTTATTTTCACTGTACCTTTCTTATGTTTATGTACCTAAAGTTGAGTGAAACCTGCTTACAGCACTCAGTATGGTAGCATGTTCTACACACAGGCTTGATCCTCTTGTGGCTGCCGGCTGCATATGGTCCAGGATAGCTATGAATACAGTTCAACATAAAATCACAAACCATTGTAAGATTTTGTGTGTGTATGTTTTTTTTCCTTGTAACTCAACTGCATGGTTCTTAAGCATAAACTTTGTAGATGACAATGTAGTGTTGTAATGCTAAAAGACTGACCATACCTGCCAATCATGTAGCCTGGGAACAATGAGCTGTATACTGTGACCTAGATGTGAAGCAATCTATAGCATCTAAGTTTCTGTAAGTACTCTCTTTGATGTTCCCACAATATGGTCACCTAGTCACACATCTCCGTCATTAAGAGATTCATGACTGTACAAAGAGGCTTCCCTGCTGTTTCTACTTGAATTTTGCATTAGTCAGAATTCTTCAGAGCAACAGAATCAATACAAAATGTGTTTATGCGTGTGTGTATACGTGTATGTACGTGTGTGTTCATGTAAATCTTTAACTTACAATGAAGTTACATCCCCATCATATATTGAAAATATAAGCCAAGCTGCATTCAGTATGCCTAATCTGCCAAGCATCACAGTTTTTCAGTATGGTACACTGTAGAATGTGGGGTTTAGCCTGATGATTGTAAAGTTGACTGGGTGATGTGAGTGACTTCCCAATCACATTCTCATTCAGGATGGGGAAGGAAGGTATCATAGGTTATGGCCAGTTGAGATCAAAGACAGAAGCAGTCTACTTGAAAATATTTCAGGTTTGGTTATTATAAATTACTAAATTGATTTATATGTTTATTTTTATAATATAAATATAGAGCAGGAAGCTTTTGGAAAAGAGTCAATTAAACTTCTGCAAATAAAATTGATGAGACCAGGGCTGGGGAGATGGCTCAGAGGTTAAGAGCACTAGCTGTTCTTTTAGAGGTCCTGAGTTCAATTCCCAGCAACCATATAGTGGCTCACAACCCTCTTGTAATGAGACCTGGTACCCTCTTCTGACCTACAGGCATACGTGCAGACAGAATACTATATACATAATAAGTAAATAAATCTTTTAAAAAAATGATGAGACCAATGATCAGCAGATTAGATACCAGTGAGAAAAAGAAATAGTGTATAACAAGACCTAAGAGATGGACTGTGGATATTGCTCAGAGCACTTGCCTAGCATGCATGAAACTCTGGGTTTGACCCTCAGGATGGCATAATATGGTAGTATTCACCAATAATCCTAGCTCTTGGGGCATGGAGCAGGAGGATCAAAAGTTCGGCGAAACAGGGAGTTTGAGGCCAACCTGGGGTGCATGAGACATTTAGCAGTAGGGGGAAAAAACTGGCCAAGAATGTACCACAGAGGGGGCTGGAGAGATGGCTCAGAGGTTAAGAGCACTGACTGCTCTTCCAGAGGTCCTGAGTTCAATTCCCAGCAACCACATGGTGGCTCACAGCCATCTATAATGAGATCTGGTGCCCTCTTCTGGCATGGAAGCATACATGGAAGGAATGTTGTATACATAATAAATAAATAAATCTTAAAAAAAAAGAATGTACCACAGAGCGATGAAAGGATAAGATGGGAAAGAGATAATAAAGATAAAGAAAACTCCTACAAACATTCATTGGATTTTCAGAAGATCAGCAGAGAGGACATGGGCGTTAGTGACATCAGTCCTTGCTATGAGCAAGTCCTGAAAAAAAAAAGACAATGCAAAGAAGAAAAGATTTCTTTTTCCTCCCACAGTTGGGGAAAACACTGGCCAGGGGCCACTGAGGATCAAGTACCCTCTCTACCACTTGCCCAGCAAGTTAGGTGATGTCTTTTTGGCCCAGTCTCTACCTGTAAAGAAGGTAGTGGAATGTCTACATCATAGCTTTGTTGTGAAACTTGAATAAGTTAAAATACTTGCAATGCTTGCATCAGTGCCAGCAGCTGCCAGCCCTGGCAAACGTTTACATGGTGATTACTCATGGCTGCACCTATTCTGAATCCCATTTCTCACAACTCAAGACAATTGGGACTGAATAAGGTTCTTCGAGTTAGGATTTAACCACTGTAGTGATATTTTAGTTGTATTTAAATAAATAAAGATTGCCTGAAGATCAGAGAGTAAAACAGTCACACTGGTCAGTCATACAGACCAGGCAGGTGGTGGCATACTCCTTTAATCCAGTAACTACACTAGTTAGCCATAGAAGCTGGGTGGTAGTGGTGCAGGCCTTTAATCCCAGCACTAGAGAGGAATATAAGATGGGAGGAGACAGGTCTCAGTCTCAGTCTCTCATTCTGAGATTCCTGGAGACAGGATCACCATTTCAGTATGAGATAGCGGTAAAAGCTAGTGGCTGGCTGCTTTGCTTTTCTGATCTTCAAGTTGAACCCCAATATCTGTCTCTGGATTTTTTGTTTTGGTTTGGTTTTGGTTTTTCGAGACTGGGCTTCTCTGTAGCTTTGGAGCTTGTCCTGTAACTAGCTCTTGTAGACCAAGCTGGCCTGGAACTCACAGAGATCCACCTGCCTCTGCCTCCCAAGGGCTAGGATTAAAGGCATGTGCCAACCACCGCCCAGCTTGTCTGGGTTTTTATAATTCATGCTACAAACCCTTGCTCTACTGAAAGTATGGTTTTCAAACAACAGTTTAGGATTGCACCAATCCCAGATTCATGGTGGTGGAACATAAATACGTGTGCATGCTAAGGAGCTTCAGTTGAGGTATTATAGTTATTCAGATTTTTCTCTATGCCTGAAGCAAAGTTATCCCCAAGACCACATCCTATGCAAAAGTTATCTTATCTTTTAGTGTCTTATCTATCTCATCTTTTAGTGTTTATACAAAGGTTTTCATTTTCGGTAACTTGGTTTCAAAGACTGATTAGTGGATTCTGTCTACTGCATTCATGGCTTTAGTAACAGACCCCCAAATAATGTTTAGGGTTTGAATCCATGGTCATAATACACTGTACCATACCTATATATTTTACGGTTTATCTTATTTTATGCTTATAAGTGTTTGCCTAAACATAGGCATTTTACCAGATGTGTGTCTGGCGCCCAGGGAGGCCAAAAGAGGGCATCAGATCCTTAGAACTGAAGTTACACATGGTTTTACTGTAGGTTCTGGGTACCGAACCTGGGTCCTCTGTAAGAGCCGCAAGTGCTCTTAATTGCTCAGCCACTTCTCCAGTTCTGAATCATAACTGTATTTTTCTCACTTAGTGGGTGGGTCACAGTCATAGATGTGGTAGAGGTAAAATTGTGTAACAGAATTAAGTCTCTCTTTCTTCTAGTATGTAAAGAATTCTTAAACCGATTCTACAACTCCTTGCTAACCAGAGGAATAGACTTTTCTGTGGACACCATAGAAAAAGAGTTGATCAGCTTTTGCTTGGATGCCAAAGGAAAAGAAAACCGCCTGGTATGGTAAATTTCATTTTTCTTGTGTGCTTCAAAAACAAACAAATAAGTAAATAAATAAAAACCAAACTACCAATAATTTTCTTTTCCACTTGGAGTTGGTGTCTTCCTACTTCAGTGCCTGCTTCAAACATACTCATTGTAGAAGGCAAGCAGAAAACAAGCTCTGGGAAACACGGTCCTTTGTGTTAGGTCTCAAGCCCTGGGACAAATGGCTGAGGTATTTATTTAACAAATCAAAGCGGACTTGGCCACTAGGTACTCCCAGCATCCTAGTCCCTACCCATTACAGGGTCCTCCTGGCTGGCATAACCACCACCTAGCCCAACCCAGGGGCTGGGCTGCCCTACCCCTAGAGGCTTTTCCCTATATATTCCTGCCAATTTGGTTACCCATTCTCTTTGGGGCCTCCTAGCTGTTCTCTCTCCTCTCTCTCTTGCTCTCCTCCTCTCCTCACATGGCTCAGGGTCATGTCCACTCTGAACTCTCCCAGATGTCTCTGTCTCTGACTATGCTCTCTCTTTTACCTACAGTAAACCTTCTTCCTCCTCCACCACACCTAGGAATAGTCATGTCCTTTTCCTTTTATTTCTTTCGCATTCACTATGGATTCTTGTTGAGGGCAATCCAGTTTTTCTTTCTAAGTAAATCACAGGCAAGCAATTTTATATTTTCTTAAACCAAATTGTAAAACAGTTTCTGATGAGAATTTACTATTATAAGGCTTTTGTATTTGTTACCAAGACACATAGTCAAACCCATAAATAATCTCAGTATTATTCACATGTAATGATTGGGGCTTTTATATTTTCTTTTTTAAGTTGTATTTCCTGAATTTAATGTATGGCTTGCTTCAATACTTCTATATAAATAAAGACAATTTTAGATCAATTCATTTTTTCCCATCTTAGTATTGAACCTACAACCTGGTTCATGCTAAGCATATGTTTTACCACTGAGCTATACCTCAGGTACCAGACCAGTTCTTTTTTTGCCTAAAGTAGCCATGTGAATCTGTACCACTGACTGAGACATTGCCAAATTCCTGTCACTTATTCGTGCCACGGGCCTTTACATATGTATAAACACAAGTAAAGATTTTTTATTTTTAATTGTGCATATATGTGTGCTTCTGTATAGGGGTTTGTGCACGTGTGAATGCAGGTGCCTGCAGAGGCCAAAAGAGGGGGCTGGATCCCCTTCAAGATACAGGATATTGTGAGCTTCTGGATGTGGGTAGATGTTGGGAACCCAACTCAGGTCTTTCGGAAGAGCAGTATAAACTTTTAAATATTGAGCCATGCCTTCAGTCATACATACATACATATGCCTGTTTTTTGAGACAGGGTTTCTCTATGTAGCCCTGGCTGTCCTGGAACTTGCTCTGTAGACCAGGTTGGCCTCGAACTCAGAGATTCACTTGCCTCTGCCTTTGCCTCCCACATGCTTGGGTTAAAGGTGTGCGCCACCACTGCCTGAATTTATATTCGTATATGTAAAATTTTAAGTCAGGTAACTGGAAAGGCAGTGTGATGAAAGTTAAAGACGTGGTGCTGTGTGTGACAGCTAAAATGCCGGACTGGATAATTCTGTCTTTTCTACTTTTGGGCTGGGTGATCTTCGCTGTCTTGGATACAATATGGGGATAATAATAGCACTCACTTCTCGGGAGCACCGTGAGAAGTAAATAAGTTAATCCCTTTGAAGGGGTGAGAGCAGCACCTGGCAGAGCAAACCCCAGTCTCTCACCATCATGGAAATTGTCAGGTGCATCTAATTAGCCTGATGACAAGGCTGGAGTCACTGTCTTTGGGTGCCTCAGTTAGCCAGGGTTAAAATTTAACAGCTGGACTATGAAAACAAGGCTAACCCCTCATTCTCTCCCACCCCCTTTTTTCCTTCCTTTTCTTTTCTTTCTTTCTTTCTTTCTTTCTTTCTTTCTTTCTTTCTTTCTTTCTTTCTTTCTTTTTGTTGTTGTTTGAGACAGAGTTTCTCTGTGTAACAACCCTAGCTGTTCTGGACCTCACTTTGTAGACCAGGCTGGCCTCGAACTCACAGAGATCTGCCTGCCTCTACCTCCTGAGTGCTGAAATAAAAGGTGTGAGCCACCACCACCCCACCTCATTCTTCCTTCTTTATACTGTTTTTCTTGCTTTTATTCATTGCCGGGAGCACTAAGTCTTTTAAGTCACATTTCATTTATTTATTTTGTATGCATGTGTGTGGCATGCATGCAGAGGTCAAAGGATAACTTGAAGTGGGCAGTTCTCTCTCTCTACCGTGAGGGTTTCAGGGATCAAACTAAGGTTGTCAGTCTTGGCGGCAGGCACCTTTACCGTCCACATTGTCTCATCAGCCCTGTATGGTCTCTCATTCTCTTTTCAGTGCTATTATCTAGGAGCCACCAAAGACGCAGCCACCAAGATCCTAGGTGAAGTTACACGTCCCATGAGTGTGCACGTGCCTGTAGTGAAGATCTGTGAGAGGCTGAAGAAGATGGACAGCCAGATTTGTGAGCTGAAGTATGGTACGAGAGACGCGACTGTCTTTCCCAATACATTCCGTGTGTCGTCAAGCTTTGAAACACTGGGCCATGCTATCTCAAATGCCAGCTTTGGAGGGAAGGGATTCTCCACTCACAGACAGGTTGATGAGCTGGTGAATGGTGTTTTTGTGTCAGCTGAGCTCCTATTAAAAAAAGGGAAATAAATGAACTAATAATAACCTTATAGCAAATATTGGATATTAAAGGATAATCGGCAATAAGTTGGAGCTGCCAGCCCAAAGTTTAAGTTCCTAGTTTACTAAGGTGATGTCAGTCATGTGTGTATGGAAAATTTCTGAAAATGAATAGAGGAACCATGCACGGTGGACCAAGAAGACATGAGGTGTCTGTTCAGTGGCATAGGGCCTTGAAGTTGCAATGGGACGACATTTTCATCCTTCTGTCAGCTTTCACTTTTAGGAACTGGGCTACTCCCATTAAATCAGGTTTTGCATGATGACATAGCTCACCAGAAGTGCCTAAAATAAACAGCCTGGAAAGGAAGGTGCTATCCTATTTAAAACTTTATCCTTGGCCTTATAAATTTCACATGGTTAAATCTATTCCTATACTGAAGGATTATATCTGGGCTGGCTTGTTGCGTAGATGGAGTCAGTGTGATTAAAGCTTTAAATTTTTTCCCTCAGCTATCCTTAACACCTGAAATTCCACTGAGAGAAACTCTTTCTTTTTGCATAAGCTGTTGTTTTCTGTCACACACACACACACACATACACACATACACACACACACACTGTATTACTGTAAGTGACCTAAGTAATTAGCATCCAGATCTAAATCATTAAGTCTCATTTCCCACCACAGCTGTGAAATGTACACATGTCCCATAGCTTCACAGCAAACATGAAACAGGTTTAAGGTTGAAAGATACCAAAGACAACCTTGTTCTTAGTTTGCCAAGCATAGGTTCTGACTTCCAGGACAGGTATTTTGGTAAGCATCTCTTCTAATTGACTTTAAAGGAGTAGGGTAGAGGCAGGAAGCCCTGAGTCCATACAAAACATGTTCACAGAAGGGACAACCTCAGGAGTTCAAGTTCTTGATATAAAATGGCATAGCATTTGCATAGAATCCTGCCATATCATACAATGCAAATGTTATGTAAATAGTTTTCCTTTACATATTTTGTGTGTTTGTGTGTGTTCGCAATCCTATGCATTCTATCTATAGATAGACAGATAGACAGACAGACAGACAGACAGACAGATAGATGCATGTGTGACATAGCATACATGTAAAGGTCAATCTGTGAAGAAACAATCTGTGGAGTCAGTTCCCTCCTTCCACTGTATGGATCCCTGGGGATTGAACTTAGGTCTTTGGGCTTGGTAGCAAGTGCCTTCACCCACTAAGCCATCTTGCCAGCCAGCAAATAGTTGTTATATTGTAATGTTTAGGGGATTATGACGAGAAAAATCTCTGTATATGCTCAACATAGATTCAATATTTCCCTTCCTGAATATCATTGGTCTATGATTGGGAGCAGTCAAGGATGTAGAACCCAAGAGGGTTGACTGGTGATATTGCATGTTCATTGGGTCTATCATGATTCCGAAGGAAAGGGGAATTGTCTCCCACTGAAGGAGAATGAAGTCAGCACCATATGCTCTTCTGAGAGTTTCAAGAGATTTTTATTTTGTTGTTCAATCATGCGTCCTTTTTTATGTTTAGAGAAGAAACTGGACTTGGCATCGGTGGACCTATGGAAGATGAGAGTTGCAGAACTGAAGCAGATCCTGCACAGCTGGGGGGAGGAGTGCAAGGCCTGTGCAGAAAAAAATGACTACGTGAACCTCATCAAAGAGCTGGCCCCCAAATATGTAGAGCCACACCCCCAAAGAGAGCTCTGACCTCAGCTATCAGTGCACATGGACAGTAGTTAGGGTAGAAGAACTGTCTAAGACATGGATGTGTTGGTCAATGCTAACCAGGGACCACCCTGGTAGCTGCCAGTCTTGCTGTTGTATTGCTTAGGCTTATGATTAGCCTGTGCTTCCTGCTGGCCACCCACATTTGCAGAGCACGGAGACCTCCAAGTCTCAGCCTCCTTTGGAAGGTGCAGTGGCTCTCTTTGCATCACTGTGACAATAATGCCTGTCAGGAAGGAGCCAGGGGAGGGGAAGATTTGCCTTGACTCATGGTCTCAGTCCATCATGTCAGAGTAGCTAATAGAGGAGCCGCTCAGAGCATGGAGACAAGAGCTTGTCAGGGCTGCTGTCGTTATGGTGGCCCGAGAAGCTGAAAGTGATGTTCAAATAATGACAAGACTGCAATCTTCCAAGGTCTAGCCCTACTGATCTACTTCTGCCAGCTAGACTTCACCTCACAGCCTCCCCCCCTCACCTCTAACTGGGAGACACACATTAAAAATGAACTGATGGGGGACTGTACTGGCTGGCTTTATGTGTCAACTTGACACAGGCTGGAGTCATCTGAGAGGAAGGAGCCTCGGTTGAAGAAACGCCTCCATGAGATCCAGCTGTAAGGCATTTTCTCAATTAGTGATCAATGGGGGAGGGCCCATCCCTGGGCAGGTGGTTCTGCTTTCTATAAGAAAGCAGGCTGTGCAAGCCAGGGGAAGCAAACCAGTAAGCAGCATCCCCTATGGCCTCTGCAGCAGCTCCCGACTCCAGGATCCTGCCTGTTTGAGCCTATGTTTGGGTTAATTATAACCACCCTCGAATTGCCAAGGGTTCAAGACTCAAGAAAGTCTTCTTTCATTGTCCCACATCAGACATGACTAGAGCTCACTCAGCACACACAGGCAGCAGAGATGCCTATGGTTTCTAGTGCTATTCTATCAGCTTCAAGCAGCAAACAAGAGTTTCAGCTCCGTTTTCCAGCCATAGAAGAATAAGAACCCCATGATAGAAGTGGTTGCCTTTGTGTCATAGGTTGTGGATACCCAAGAAAGCATCCCCTTGAAACTTTCTGGGGTGATGGGAATGTCCCTTATCAAGGCAGGTAGTAAGAGAGATAATCATCATATTGATACAGAAGTATAATTAAGATGTGGGTGTTTTATTGTACATCAATTCTATCTAATAAACAGTTGCAAAAGTTATTTGATAATTAACTTAACTGATTAAAAACAACCATTCATTTAAGTAATCAAATGAAGTTACTGGCAATTTATTTGTGGAGTAGAGAAGAAATCATTCAGACAATAAATATACATTGACAGTATAATGTCCACTTTTAAATGATGCAAATGAATGCATTTTCAGCTGAGCAATGGGGTGTTAGTGAACGTGTTAGAGAATTACTGGTTCCCAAGGGGATATGTAGATTGCATGACTGGAAAAGGAGAATAAAAGTTTTATTGTAATGAATGGCCCAAGGTGGTTCTTGTTTCTGAAATTTAGCAGTTTTTTCACCATGTGGGAATAACCTCCTTCATTTTGAATTGTATTTAAGAAATACCAAAGCTGAACTGGAGAAATGGTTCAGGGGTTAAGAGCATTAGCTGCTCTCCCTGAGGATCCAGGTTCAATTCCCAGCACCCACAAGGCAGCTCGGAGTCATCTGTGACACCAGTTCCAGAGGCGCCAACACCTTCTGACATCCACAGGCACCAGGAACACAAGTAGCAAAATGCATATACACATAAAATAAAAACAAAAGTACAAAAATTAAATATATCTATATATTAGTCAGTGTTCTATTGCTGTGAAGAGACACCATGACCACAGAAACTCTTATAAAAGAAAGCATTTAATTGGGGGCTTACCTAGCAGTTTCAGAGGTTTAGTTAATTATCATCATGGTGGGGAGCATGCAGACATGTGGATGTGCTGGAGAAGTAGCTGAGAATTCTACATTCAGATCTACAGTAAGAGGAAGATGAGACTCTGGACCTGGCATGGGATTTGACCCATGTCAAACTACTCCCAGTGACACACTTCCTCCAACAGTCCACACCTCCTAATCCTTCTCAAATAGTGCTACTCCCTGGTGACTAAAACAGTCAAATATGTGAGGGGGGAGGAAGAACATTCTTATCCATCCCACTGCAGTCTGTTTCTATTTTGCATTCGAATTTACGAAACTTGTCATTTGTTTCATTTGGAAATGACCTTAGCTATCTGATTTCAAAATTAGGTCATATTTCTGTGTCATTTTTTTTTCTTTTTTAGGAATCTAGGTAATAGGAACACTATTTAGTAAGCCATTCACATCACTGACATTGTTTTCTTCTTTTTCCAGTGCTGGCCATAATCTGTTTTTACACGAATGCTTCTCAGACTTCTGAAGCTGCTCCTACAGAGCAGTAGGGTGTCGAGGACTGCCCTGGACAAAAATACTTCTTACCAGGGTAGGGGCATGGAAATTGAAGAAATATGAGTAAAGAATATGAAGACGCATAAAAAATAATAAGACAGAAAACAGAAAGTATTGGGAGGGCATTCCAGGGACTGAAATCCTAAAATTCGCCTGCCTTTATTCTTCCACAGCTTTTAAACCCAAAACGTAAATGGGGGGGGGGGGAAGAAGGTAACAAAAGACTTTATTAACATGATACAAAGGACAACTCACACAATCAATAGCTTTATCACCCTGAGACATCAAATCATTAACATCCTGTTGTCTAGGTAGCAAAGGTGTTCTAGATCAAGTATCCTGAAGACTGCCCCGCCCCAGGTGACCTCACAGTTACAAAAGAAGGAGCAGAAGTACATTGCATATCCTGACCACCTGTCAGGATGGCTTGGCCTTACTAAAATGAGCTCTCTTAATTCCAAAAGAACCAAGCAATCACCTCCTGAGTTGGGACAGGCAACTGAGCTTGCCAATCTCCAAACTCTCTGACCGTCAGAGAAGGTGGAGATGGTCCTGCATTTTCCAGCCTCCACAGTAGGGAAGCTTACCAAACTGCATATTTATATCCCTTGAGGCTGGGGTGGGACCTCAGAATCTACACGTGTGTGTGTGTGTGTGTGTGTGTGTGTGTGTGTGTGTGTGTGTGCGTTGCAAATGTACACATGCATGCCAGTGCTCATGCATGCAGCGGCTGGAAGAGGATGTCACAAGTCCTGCTCTGTCACTCTCAACCTTGAGACAGAATCTCTCGCTGAACTTCAAGTTCATACTTTATAGCTAGGCTGGCTGGTCAGCAAGCCCTGTGGTTTGCTTGCCTCTACTTTCCCGTGCAGGAACTGTAGGCATGCATAGCCATACTTGGCTTTTGTGTGAGTCCTGGAGATTTGAACTCAGGTCCTTAAGACCTTCACGGACTAAGCTATCCACTAATCCTCAATCAGTTAGGTTTCACCTAGAATTTAAATATAACAGTGCCATTAGACATGAAGAAAGTTTATTCTTTTGTGTAAAAAGTTCAATAGAAGGAAATTCCGAGTAAGTTTGGTGGTCACAATGATCCCAGAGAGTCAGTTCAAAACTTTTTGCATCATATCCCAGTGATGGGTTCATTGCTAACCCTGGGTCTAAGTTGGTGGGCAGACTTCCTCGCTACAGAAAGTAAGGACCTGCCTCTAAGCTGAGCCCACCCCACCTCCCATCCGTGTACTGCTTCTACACCATTGACCAGAATTGAATCGAGCCACTCAACTGTGAAGGGGCTGGGGCTGTAATATCTTTTTGTTTGGATCCTGGCTATCCAAATCAAATCAGAGTTTTACTACGAGAGGGAGAAATAGCTTGTGACCACAAACCGTCTCTGAAGAGCAGTATAAAATCTTTCTTGACATGCCTCTCAGGCTGTCTCTCCTGGTTATTTACTCTAGATAACCCTCCTCCTGGCTTTTTGAATCATTCATACATGTAAGAGGTAAGAGTTTCTATTCTTTTATTGTTTTTGATTTGAGAAGAAGTATTCTTTTCTCCTTTATTTTCATTTTAACTTGCTGCTTCTCTCATCCTATGTGTTTTCCAAGAAAAATCTATAAGCACAGAAGATGTAGAAGTCACAAAATCTGAAAAAAAGTGATAAAACTCTAACCTAAAAAAACGGGTGGAGGTCAGGGATTTGGCTCAGTGGGTGAAGCATTTGCCGTATAAGTGTGAGGCCCTATGTTTGGATCCCCAGAAGTCACATAAATTCAGAGTTGGTGGGGTGCATATCTGTAATTCCAGCTCTTCTATGATGAGATGAGTGCTGAAGACAGGAGGATTCTGGGAAACTCCTGGCATAGATAACCTGGAGTACAGAGTGATGAACCCAAAGGAAACTTGCCTCAAAATCAAGATGAGAGGCAAGGACAGACACCCAAGTGACTTTTCACGATGCCCTTCAGAAAGAAAGGATGGTTGGTGGTATCTCAAAATATATTTGGAAAAAAATTTCCACCTAAGAAAAATCTTCTTGGGCATATGATCATTCTGAATATAAAAACTATATTTTTCTTAGTACTTATCATTTTTTCTTTTTGTTATAGTGTGGGCACCTTAAATTTGTAGTACCAATAAGTACTAAAGTTAAGAAATTACTTGCATCAAGTTATTATCTAATATATATGTGTGTATATATAAATATATATTTGAATATAAAGGTAAGTAGAAAGGGGAATGTATAGATATGCTGGCATGTTTTTTGTGTTTTGTCAACTTGACATAAGCTAGGGTCATCTGAGAAGAGGGAACCTCGATTGAGAAAATGCCTACATACGATTGGCCTGTAGACAAGACTATGGAGCATTTCCTTGGTTAATATGAGAGCGTCCAGTCCAATGTAGCTGGCGCCACCCCTGAGCAGGTGGTCCTGGAGTGTGTAAGAAAGCAGGCTGAGCAAGCCGGAGGGAATAATCCAGTAAATGGCACTCCTCTATGTCTCTGTTTCAGTTCCTACCTCGAGTTCCTGCCTTGACTTCCCTCAATGATAATGGAATCTGTAAGTCAAAATAAACCCTTTCCTTTCCACATTATTCCTGGTCAGCACTTTTCCCCACAGCAATAGAAACCCAATTAAGACAGTAGATGTTGTTAAAAGGTGTTTGCTGTCCTTTCCAGTGATAAAAATATGGGGAATTGTGATCGGGTAGGCCTGGGCAGGCCTGAATTTGTCACTCTCTCTTCTGGGACTGATGAAATAGCATTCTAAATATGGTAGCTGGGGCTGGGGCGATGGCTCCTTGGCTAAAGTGCTTACAGCGCAAGCAGTGGAGTTCAGATCTCCAGAACTGAGACCTGAAACGTGGGTGTGAGTGGGGGCCCTTCTGTACGTCCATCCTTAGAAGGCAGATACAGGGATCCCTAGAGCAAACTGGGCAGCCGGACTAGACTCTAGCTCAATTCATAAGGTAGAAGAAAGATGAAGATGGCTTTTGACATCAACTTGGATCTCCACATACGTGCTCACACACATGCACATGTGCACATATGTGTGCACACCACACAAATATGAAACTGGAAACAAACATAGTAGTTGACAATGGCAGACCATTAGTTGTTAGTTAAGGTATCTACTTAAGGTACATGCTCTAAATGTGGATTTTTAAAAGTTGTCTGCTGGAGATAATTTAATAATCCCCAAGGCCAGGCTGCACCCTAGAGAAATTCCTTTCAGTCTTTGGATGAAGAGAGTAAGGTTTATTTATTTATTATGTGTGTATGCAGTATTTTGCCTGCAAGTGCCCTTGCAGGCCAGAAGATGGCAGCAGATCTTATTACAGGTGATTGTGAGCCACCATGCGGTTGCTGGGAATTGAACTCAGGGCCTCGGGAAGAGCAGTCAGTGCTCTCAAGGGCTGACCATCTCTCCAGCCCCAAGAGAAAGACTCTTAAGTGTCAAGATTTGGTAAAGCCTCCTAGATGCTTCCAATGTGAAGCTAAGCTTGGGGAATTATTGCCCTAGGCGCTCTGCCTAGAACTGCGGCAGCTGCTTCCTAGGGAGGAGGAGACCTGGTGTGTGAAACTCACGTGGGTGGCTTGTCTCTCTCAAAGTTGATGGTTGACTTTGAAGGCTGACAAACACGGGATACTGTGTGGTGCGTGTTCTGTGGGGCAGACACCCACTCATTCAGATGCTTGGTTTAGTTGTCTCCACTGAGTGCATCGGTTTCTCGTCTCATAGCTGTGACAAGATACCTGGCAAAAACTGAAGGGAAGATTTGTTTGGGCTGCAGTTTAAGGGTGTAGTCCGTCATGACGGGGGAGGCATGGCAGAAGGAATGCGAAGCGACTGGCCACACTGCATCTGCTGTCTGGAAGCAGAGAGAGTCGGAAGCCGATGCGTGTGCAGCTCACCTGCCCTTCTTCCATCGGAGACACCAGCCCATCGGAAGGTTCTACTCAATTCAAGGGCTGTCTTCTCTGTTCTGTAAGCCTCTCTGGAAACTCCCTCATAGACACACCCAGAGGTTAAGGTGACAATGAAAGATTAACAATTGGATAATAGATTAACCCCCACAGAGACCCAAGATGAAAAAGCACATATACACAACACACAGTCCCACAGTCCGTTACCAAAATCTCTGCAGAAACATGTTCTAGGAACTCAAAAATATTTTTTTAAGTTTTTAAGAGTTGATAATTTTTTCCCATTTCTAGAGATGGAACCCAGAGGCTAGGTAAACACTGTAACCTTGGCACATATACTAATATTGATGATTTCCCCACCCTTAGGGGCTTGAAGCAGCACCCTGTGACACCTTCCTTAAATCTAGGCCATATGGTGTCACTAGAAGAATTCGGATCATCTCAGCATTACTGTCACATGAGATCCACAAAGAACCTTATGATTATCAGAACTTTTTGGAATAGGGGACTTGGATAAAATGGTCGTAGGTGACAGTAATTTTATCTGGCCGGTGTGGGTCTCAATCATTAAGTATGTCACGGGCACTCTTCTCTAAAACCTCCACTTCCCATTTCCCAAAGGCTTCTAGAAGTTGAAAAGTACTTGGGATCGCAATCAGGGATCAGGGCACCTGGCCTGCTCTTTTGGCTACTGATTTTAATGGCACTCATCCGACGGCTGTAGAGGAAGCACACTTCACCAGGTCACTGTCCCTCCCTCAACATCTCTATCAGCTACAGCGTGCGTGCGTGCGTGCGTGCTTGTGTAGCTCATGAGAGCCGAAAAGCACGAGGAAGCAACCGCTCCCCCGCCTTGCAGCCCCCACCCTTAGAACAGCACTCTGGTTACAAGCAGGTGTCCCTGGTCCGGCAGATATTCTTTCAGGCTGCGCTGTGTACAACCAGCTTCAGGAGATGTTGTTCACTGGGCTCCTGCTCTTTTTCCTTTTGAATTTTTAAAAGCTCATTTTGGAAAGAACAGATCAAATGTTGGCTTCTTAGTCATGTGGCAGCTATAAATACATCGCATTATATGTATGTGCAATTTCTACTAGGGAAGAAGCTTTTCCCGCTGCTGGATGGTATCTCAGAATTGTGTGTACATCTGGGGAACCCAAGTGTTCCCCTCACTTCTTAAAGTCTTCCCCTGATAGTTTTTTATTTATACCTATTCAGTCGTGTGTGTGTGTGTAACATGCATGATGTATGTGCATGTGTGTGTTTGGATATGTTATCTCAGGTGTCCTGCTCTAACACTCTTCACCTCCTTCCCTTGAGAAGGGCCTTCCCAGTCCTGGAGCCCTCTCCCCAGCCTGGAGCCCTCTCCCCAGCCTGGAGCCCTCTCCCCAGCCTGGAGCCATCTCCCCAGCCATGAAAGATATCGTCTCAACTCTTCCAGTCTTCTTTGATCTTGAGTTAATAGGAGGTTCTTTGCTTCTTTCAGAAAGAAATCCAGGGTTGTCTCCTTCATAGGTTATATCTGCCTCCCCAGAAAGTTGACCTTGGGCTGGAAGCACTCCATGCCTAGCTCAGACACAGATAGTTGGTTTTCTGATCGTTAGTGATCCCTAGACTTTTCATTCTGTGGGGAAACCTTACAATGATCACAGCCTTCTGAATATACAAAGATGTAAATGAAAACAAGAAAAGTGAGTTGAAATTTAATTTCTAGATTTGCCTATGTTTGGTTGTACCAGCTGAAGAGAAAAGTTCACCAACTTTTCTGATCTTGGTGTTGTATCTAAAGAATGCATCTAGTAATTATGCATAATATGGGGTTATTATGAAGATTAAATGAAAGATCCATGCAAAATACAAGAGTGAGTACATAGTATCAAGCAGATATTTCAGTAGATACCATCTGATATCGTCTCTCCCTCCCTCCTTTTCTCCCTTCTTTTCTTCCTTGTGATTTTACTATGCAGTTCAGGCTGGGCTCTGACTCCCGACCCTCCCATCCCAGCCTCCCAGATGCTGAGATTACAAGTATGCACCACCACACCCGAGTCTGCAAGTAATTTTTTAAAGAAGATTTTACTTATCCTTAGAGAATTCTATTGGGAAGCATGGTGAGTATTGGCCCATTTATTTTATAGATGAGGAAGATGGACAGAGAGACATTCAGAGATTTGCCAACAGACGTTCAACAATGAATTCAGTTTAGCTGATGTCTGTACTTGACCTAATCTTTAGACTGAGAAATTCAAGGTTGATAGCTTGGTGGCTTTGAAATTAACTTTTAAAAGTGGTCCTTGAGAAGAAAGTATGCTCATAGCTCATGCCTTTGGATTATTAATCATACTGCAATAGCCAAATAGTCAAATAAGTATGACCTAATGAGGCTGAAATTCAAAAAATAGTCAGAACAATGTGTTCTGGATGGCAGCTATGAACTGTGATGGAATCTCTCTGTCTCTCTTTTTGAAGGGGTGACTCAATGTTTCTGGAACATTCTTTAGTTTTACTCAGCACAGCTCTGTGATATTATTGCATCAGGTTAGCTGCAAGATAATTTAGGTCAACTGTTAGCTCAACAACAGTTGAGATGATAGTAATATGGATTTATGGACCTCTTTATTGCAGCCACACCTGGCAACTCCTGAGAACTGAGCTCATTGGCGCACGTCTCCTTTAACACTCTGGGGAGCGAGGGATAATTTCAAATTTTACTGTGACTATCATGTATGACTTAAGTAGAACCAGGGCTGTGGCTGTGACATTTATAAAGGTCTACCAATGATCTTGACTCTTTGATGGTGGCGTCACTTTCTTGGAAATGGAATGTATGGGAATGACCCTAGGGCACCTCTTCATATAGAAGACTCATAAAAACACACACACTTATTTTCTGTTTGCATCTGTAAATTGTACCTTGTATTTCTGGTGATTCTCAGATGAGGTCAGTTTTGTAAGGAGGTGACCAAGCTTTCTTTGGGTTCTTGCTTCCACATTGCTCCTACTGTGGTTCAGGTCTATTTTGGCTGTGAGCAGGGTGATAGAGCCCCTTCCAACACTGTCTTAGCTCCTTAGTCCCTTGGAATGTTTAGATTCTTCGATGGATGACCTTTTCCAGTCCCAGAAGAATTGGTAAATAATGTGGAACATTGCTATTCCCAATAAGTCAACCATGCTGTATTATATACTTAAATATCCTGTCTTGTGGAGATGCCAAGGGACAACTGATCTTTAACAACAAACACAGCTATCTTGTTTCTCCAGATTCTAGTTCTGCTGATTATGAATATGATTGAATAATTCTGCACATGTTTGCCTTCTGTAAAAGATGCACAAAGCCCCAGGTTTCTAAAGGGGCATAGGTGCCAATGCCCGTTCCAAACAAAAGCTTCCCAGTCTGAGTAAGAGTCTTGACAGGGCTGGAGAGACAGCTAAGCAGTTAAGAACACACACTGATTGCTCTTACGTGCACCCAAAGTCAGGTCCCCTTAGCAACACCAGGCTCACAACACCCTAGAGTGCCAGCTTCAGGGGATCCTGTGCCCCTGGACTCCACAGCACCTGAATTTACATGCCAATATCCACTCAGCCCCTTAAGTCAAAGGCAAAAGCAGAACTTTTAAAAAGTAGAATCTTAAACTTGAGTAGATTTCTAGGGAAAGAAAGGTGAAATTTGAAACACATGGAAATTGCCAATTTCAAGGGTAAGGAGAGGATGCATGGGGACTGTGGGCTCTCCTGAAAGGTCTTTACGATCTAGTCCATTGACACAGGCTTCCTTTGGGTTTCTCATTACTTTTGAATACATCAGTAATTCATATGAAGAACTTTCCTTCTCTGACATGTGGTAGTTTCCATCCTGGTTTTGAGTCCATCTTTATAATATAACAGCACAAGTTGTAAAAGATAACAAGTGTTCTAGAGAATATTGAATAGCAGGGAGGGGCATGAGGACCTGAGTTTGGGTCCCTAAAGCCTATGTCAGAGTCAGGCACAGGGGCACATAGTAACTTCAGCTCTGGGGATCCGGTGGAATTGGGAAGTAGAGACTGGAGGATTTCTGGAGTTCATTGCCCAGTCAAACTGATGATCTTCAGGTTCACATACACACACACACACACACACACAGACACACACACACACACACACACACACAGAGGGGGGGGAGAGGGAGAGAGACAGACACAGAGAGACAGAGACAGACAGAGACACAGAGAGAGAATATATCTCAAAAATAAGGTAGAGAACAACCGAGGAAGATACCTGACACCAGCCCCTGTCCTACACACACACACACACACACACACACACACACGAGCATATACAGACAAACTGCACACACACACACGAACACATACAGACAAACTGCACACACACACACACACACACACACACGAACATATACAGACAAACTGCACACACACACACACACACACACAGAATATTAAATAGAAACTTAAGTACCTTCTTATAGGAAATTGGCTTAAACATGATAGAATGTCCGTTGATGAAAATTATATACAGCAATTAAAATGATGTAGCTTTATCTATACCATTGTGGAAAAAGATCTCTATGATATATTTATAATTAAAAAAGAAAGCCACATTGACTGGGTGTGGTGGTAAATGTCTTAAACCCCACCTGGCTGAGTAGAAGCAGGAGAAAGGTGCATCTCTATGAGTCTGAGGACAGCCTGGTTTATACAGTGAGTTCCATGCCAGCCAGGGCTACATAGTGAGACTCATCTTTAAAATAAAATGAACAAAACAAAAACAGACAAAGAGAAAACCCAGAAAGAAAAGAAAAAGTAAGACACACAGAAAAGTTTGGTTAAATTTTCATTTTTACTTAAGTTTTTTTTTTGTGTGTGTATATGTATGTCATGTATATGCAGGTGTCCCTAGAGGCCAGAAGAGGGTGTTGGAAACCCTGGGGTTGGAGGTATTGGTGTTTGTGAGGCATCTAATGTGGGTGATGGGAACCAAACTTGGGTTCCCTGCAAGAGCAGCAAGTGCTCTTAACCACTGAGTGGTCCCTCCAGCCTCGAATCCATTTTTTGTTTTTAAAGAAAAGCAACAAAGCACTTATATTTCTATATAACCTTAGAAAAGTGTCTCCATAATGCTCTTTTTGGGGCTGGTGAGATGGCTTAGTGGTTAAGAGCATTGACTGCTCTTGCCGGGTGATGGTGGTGCATGCTTTTAATCCCAGCACTCGGAGGGGAGAGAGGCAGGCAGATTGCTGTGAGTTCAAAGCCAGCCTGGTCTACAAGAGCTAGTTCCAGGGCAGGCTCCAAAGCTATATAGAGAAACCCTGCCTTGGAACTCCACCCCCCCCCCACAAAAGAGCATTGGCTGCCCTGGGTTAGGTTCTCAGTACCCACATGAAGGCTCACTACCATCTTTAACTCCAGCCACAGGTAATCAGACACACTCCTGGCCTCTGTGGGCTCTGCAGAATAAAAAGAAATGCCAGGTGGTAACGCACACCTTTAATCCCAGCACCTGGGAGGCAGAGACAGGCGGGTCTCTGTGAGTTCAAGGCCAGCCTGGTCTACAAAGAGAGTTCCAGGACAGCCAGAGTTGTTACACAGAGAAACCCTGTCTCAAAAAATAAAAAAATGTTCTTTTCTGTTTGTTGTTTTTCATAATATACATTATTTACTTTGCTAGAATTTAGTGTTGCTTTTAATACATTCTGAATATTTTAACATTTGCAATTTCATGATTAGTACACAGAAATCTTGTGCACCTTTCCCCAGATTTACCAGTTGTTGACAATTCGGCATGTGTCTTTTAGCTCTTTTTCTACCTTTACATTTTTTTCCCTAACCACTTGGGAGGCTGCTAAAGGCACAACGCTTCATTTCCTTCGGTAAGGAAACAGCCTGCACAGCCATCGGATAGCCACAAAATCAGGAAGTTAACACTGACGTCACACTATCTGCTTAGCCACGCTGCCACGCAGATTTTCTCATGATCTCAATAACGATGCTATAGTCTGGACCCCCAGATGGTTCCCATGTTAAGAGATTGGTCCTGATGGTGGTGCTGTTTGGAAGTGGTGAAACTTTTACAGGGAGGGACTTAGTGGAGAGCCCTTGGGTCATCAAGGGTGTGTCCCTTAGCGGGATTTGGGGATTGTAGACAACCCACTCACTCCCTGCTCTGAGGGGAGCAGTTTACTTCACTGTGTCATTCCCCTCACCCCAACACACTCCATTGTCATCCTTTATCCACATTTATTCACATCAGAGGCCTAAAGGATCTAACCCAACTGATGCTAAAATTGAAGCTCCCAGACTAGACCGTGGACCAAAATAAAACTTTGCTCTATGTAAGTTAATTATTTCAGCTGTCTTGTTATAGGAATGACAAGCTGACTAATGGCATTGCTTTTTGTAGCATCAAGGTCCAATTCAGGACGACACACTGCACTTCGTTAGAAAATCTCTTTAGTCATTTTGATTTGGAACATGAATTTAGTCTTTGTTATCTTTCATGGTTTTGATGTTCTTGAAGTTCAGGCTAGTTAGCTGGAAGAAAATATCTCAGTTCGAGGTTGTCTGATGTTTTGTCATGAGTTCATGTGTGTTCCATGTATGTTATAGGAATATCCCAGAAAGGATGGTGTGTTCGTCTCAGTGCATAGTATCAAAGGCACATGATGTTAACCCATTTCTGGTCTTATAAACTTTTTTCATGTGGTTAAGATGGTGGCTGTCCAGTTTCTCCATACAGAAGCTTATTAAATACTCTGTGATGGCATTTTAATAAGCATTTAATAAGCACTGATAAATGCTGATAACTGCCCACTAGGATGTTATTAGTGTTTTGTGGGAAGAGTGGGAGGAAGTATAGACATCTATTGTATCAGTAAACCATCACCCATTCATTTTGCATTTGCTTAAGCCTATTATTAATATTATTGATGAATAATTATATAATGCAACCCATTCCTTCTAAAATTATCACTGAGCAGTCTACTCTAAGGTGTAGTCTTTATTTATTTAAGCCAGTGTTGATTGATGGGTTCTTAATTTGTTGAATGGACTATATCTGTTTTGAACATTATTTTCTTTACTTCTGGAACTGGCTCAGATTTGGCCAGCAAAAGCCCCTTGAAGGACCCCATCAGAGAAAGAAAGCAGGAAAAAGTGCTAGCTTCCTGTTACCAGAAATTCTAGACTTACCTGTTACATTTCCTGCCTTGGCCACTAGAATCAGTTGTTTCTCCACAAAGTTATAGTAATCTTTTTCTTTTAGAGAGTTTCACATAGCCCAGGGTGACCTCAAATTTACTACAGAGTCAAGACTAGTCTTGAACTCCTTGATTCTCCAGCCTCTGACTTTCAAATGCTGGAATCACAGAAAGATGCCATTGTGTCTGACTTTGGGAGGTACTGGAGGTTGAACTCAGGACTCCTTGTATGACAGGCAACTGAGCTACATCTTCAGGTATGTTTAGTAATTTTTTGTTGAAGATCATATTGGGAAACTGAGATTTAGAGATTAACAGTGCTGTGTCTAGGGTGTCATTGATCCCAGCCCCTCTCAGGAGATAGTGCATCTCCTGATATATGATTTATCTACAAATACAGGCATGCTTCACCAGTTTCTGTATCCAAATTGTTTGATATCACTATACCCATGCTAATGCCCATAATTGCATACATGATTAAAGACCATTGTGCTTTTTTTCATCAGGCCCCCATCAGGCTTTTGCTTAATTCTTTTGCACATAGTCAGTCTTAGATTCATTGCAGCTCCTTCTCAATGCCAGTGTCTCTAACACACATTAGCCAGTGTAGACCATGTACAAAGAGACTCAGCCCAGTTCTGTGGGCGCTGAGCTGAGAGGTCCACATCCCAACTATCTCCCGTGAATCCGGACTATTTCGATGAGGTGGCTTTTAGTCGTGGTTAAGTGTGAGGATTCTACAATCACAAGGTCTGGCTTATCTAACAGCCTGGTCACTTACTGGCTGTGTAGTCTTAAGCAAATCATTTACTGTCTTTCAGTATCTAAAATTTTTCTGTTCCAAGCACAGGTTATCTGCCACATTTTCCTGATTTGAGTATGGCTCTTGGTCTCAGAAGGAAAAATTCTGCCTTCTCCAGTCAAATAGCCATTGATTGAACCCTGCGTGGAGGTTGAGAGAACTTCAGGGCAGGCATCTCCTCCAAGTTGGAGAGAAACATCCAGCAGGAGAATACAACCCACCATAGAGTTATGTGAATCTGCCCCCCCCTTTCAACCTGATAGTCACGTTGGCTTGCCTATTGCAGAGAACCAAAGTGAGGACCAGATGAGCTAATGTTCCCCAGTGTGTGGAGCAGGAGCTAATTTAATGAACACCTTCCACTCTGCTTTCACACGCCTCTTCAAATGCAGCACTTACTCACTGAAGAAAGTGTATGAAACCCAGTTAAGCAAAACTAACACCCATTACTGGCAGCCCCATTAGGCGAGAAACACTGCTGTTTACATTTTGAAACAGCTCTTTCCAGACTGATCTCTGCACATCAAGCATAAACATTATGTGATGGAGGTTTCCGCTCCTTCCTCTCCCTTGTCTGTGAAGAGAGAGCCAGATCCCCTGTGGGGTGTCTTCCCGGCCTCTCCCGGGCCTTTGTCTGGCTGGCCTCACTACTGCAATAGCCCCTGAAAACATCTGGGGACAGTAGAGCTCGTGTGGGCACTCTGTGGTGGCTTCCTCTGTCTGTGGCACCTTCTTCCCCTGGGACCTGTCACCCAGGTAGAAAAAGCCAGGGAGCTTGGCTTCCTCACTCATTGGGGTTTCCTGAGGAAGTTGACTGGAGTCCAGATCCCAGAGGAAATGTAGTGCAAGCTTTTTCTGTCCAAGGGCGTCATTCACTGAAGTTTCTTTGTCAAATATGACTCTTAAATAAACTGAGAGAGTGTGTGTACATGTTCGTGCATCTCTCTGTCTCTGTGTGTGTGTGTGTGTGTATGTGTGTGTGTGTGTGTGTGTGCTCTAGGCAGGAGACCACTGCGCTAGGAGCTGTAGACATACCAATTCACGGACTTCCCAAGTCTCCTGACTTTCCTTCGTTCCCTTGACACTAGACCACGGGTCAGTTGGTGATTAGGGAGAAGAATATATAAAGTAGCTGCCTTGTCTCAGACTTTTCACTACAGCATCTATGAAAAAATACTAGTCAAAGTCAAGTTTCCTTAAAATCTCCAGAAGATTTACTCTAAAGCTCTGTATATGTTCCCATCATGTGTATCTGTAAAAACTCATTGGGTCACATGATTATAGTGGCAGCACTTGGGAGCAGGAGGCAGGACAATGATGAATTTGAGATCATTTTGGGCTGTATGGTAAGTCACAGTCAGCTTTCATGTTACAAAATGGTGCCCAACGTGGATAACTGCATCCACAGAAAGCCTGAGAAAGCTTGGGAAAGAATAGAGTAAAGCATGTTTTCTTGGTAGAAGCAATTTCTCGGGTCTGCTCTGCTTGCTAGGGGCAAGCAAGCGCTCTCATCTAAGAGAGGCTTCCTCACTCAGCTTTAGCTGCAAAGCCTTGCAGCTCTTTTAAGAGGTCCTGCCAAGAAACACTTAAATGGTGTTGATGAAAAGCTGACTGCATGCTTTTCGGTTTTCAGCTGTAGCAGGAAAAAAGCTGCACTGTTTTAAAATGCCGGCTTTCTGGGCTGTCCAGCCAGGGCAAACTCTGACTCTTTCAGGCAGGCTGTCCAGCCAGGGAACATTTGAATGTGGTCTGTGAGCAAAATGCTGCACCTTGCTTGCTGGCAGGGACCTGGAAACTCCATAGAGTTGTGGCAATAAACATGGCTCAGGCAGGTACCTCTGCCATGAGGCTGGAATTGCAGAAAGCTAAGGAATTGGCTGGATCCAGCCGTCAAAGCCACGGCTTTTATCCTACCCATTTAGCTTGGTAAATTAAAGACTTGTGTAGTCAGAAAAAGAGAGACATACAGTAAATAGAGATTCAAAGAAAAGAAACCTCTAAATGGTTTACCATGTGTTAAAAATATATGCAGGCTAAAGGTAAAAGTTCTTAAAGTAAAAAGAGAGAGAGAGAGTAATTGGGTGTGGTGGTACACACCTTTAATCCTAATGCTTGGAGGCAGAACAGACAGATCTCTGTTAGTTCAAGGTGTGGTAGCGCACACCTTTAATCCCAGCACTGGGGTGGCAGAGACAGGTGGATCTCTGTGAGTTCAAGGACAGCCTGGTCTACAGAGGGAGTTCCAGGACAAAGATACACAGAGAACCTGTCTCAAAAAGCCAAAAGTTAAAAGTAAAAATAAAAGAAATAGAGGTTAAAATAAAGCCGCATAAAGATGGAAAATACACAGAGAATCTTGATACTGTATGCTATTATGCTCTCTTTGAATTGTTTGAATGCTGAGGAAGGAGCAACAGCTGCTAAAAGA